>CM056050.1:30398299-30638299 GCA_029574335.1 Rana kukunoris
ACACCTCTTCCCTCAGTTAGAGCTTTGAAGATGGGTCGAGGCTGGGTCTTCCAACATGAAATGACCCAAAGCACACAGCCAGGATAACCAGGAGTGGCTTTGTAAGGAGCATATCAAGGTTCTGGCGTGGCTAGCCAGTCTACAGACCTAAACCCAATAGAGAATTTTTGGAGGGAGCTCAAACTCGGGTTTTACAGCGATAGCCCAGAAATGACTCATGTAGAGAAGATCTGTGTGGAGGAGTGGGTCAAATATCCCTCCTACAGTGTGGCAACAGCTGGTGAAAAACTACAAAGAAAGGTTTGTCCGCTGTATTTGCAATAACTGGCCTACTCTACCAAATATTTACATTGATTTACTCAGGTGTTCAAATAATTTTTTGCAGCAGTGTAAATAGATCAGGGAATGCATGACAAGGGACCCTTCAGTGCCCTGAAACGACGGCGGGTGCCAGAAAGTCACCGCCGATCCAGGACTCATTCATCTTTATGAATGTGAGTCTGTCCACGGAGTCCTGTGGACAGACGGGTCCTCTTGTCCGTGACCACCCCCACCTGCCGCGCTGAATGTCCGCTCAGATAGTACGCTGGAGGGGGGGCAAGACAATAGCTCAGCGCATACTGAGGAGCTCGCGGCAGGTGTCCAATCGGGCAACCCAGTACTCCATGGGGTCGTCGGTATTCATACTCTCGAAGCACCGGCGGACGCCTTGTTAATCTGCCACCATGTGGGCCAGAACGCTGGTGGTGACTGCTTCTGCTGCTGCCTGGTACTGGTTGATCCGATTGGAAGAACATCCTCATCTCTTCCATTAGGTCCACCTGCTCGGCGCTGCTGCTGGGTGCAGACACCTGCTGGGTGAGATGAGGGGTGACAACTGGAGGACGGGGAGTTGCCTGCTCCAAACGGCTGACAATGCCTGCCTGCAGTTCCTCCATCGGCGCTGCCTCCGACTGGCTGGGAATGAACTGCTCCACTTTCCCCTTGCACCTGGGATCAAAAGGGTGGCCATCCAATAATCATCCCTGCCCTTGATGGTCTTAACCCGGGGGGTCCCTCCTGAGGCATCTCAGCATGTGGGCAGCCATGGGGAAGAGCGCAGCCCGCTGTGACTCCTCACTGCTGCCCAGGTCAATGAGGTCAGACTCCTTCTTCCCTGAGGCGCTGCTGATCACGCTCAGAGATGCCCAACCCCCGGACTATCGGTGCCCCCAAAACCTGCTGTCCCTCCTGGCCAGGCCCTGACTCCAGGACGACACCAGCAACCTCGTCCTCATCATTCATCCTCCTCCTCCTCCTCCTCCTCCTCGTCCTGGCCCTGGTCTCGGTGGAGCAGTGCTGCCTCCTCCTGCTCCACCTAGGCACTCCCCCGCTTGGAGCAGGCGATCTAGTGTCCTCTCCAGCACGAACACTATAGGGAGCACGTCATTAAGGCCGACATGCTCCCTGCTGACCATCTTGGTCGCCTGCTCAAAAGGGCCCAACACCTGGCAGACCTGGTGTATCTGCCCCCACTCGCACAGGTGATGTACGGGAGTGTTTGATGCTGGGCCGGCAGTGGTTGCTCCAGCAGGTACTGCCCTCACCGCCACCGCCCTTCGCTGCTTCCCACAACCTCTCCAGCATTTGGAGGAGGGTGGTTCCAACCGCGTTACACTGTCCACAATCAGCCTGCGGGGGGGGGCAGCCTGTTGACCCGCTGCCACTTGGACAGGGACGCGGTAGCGGTTGGGGAGCGCCTGAAGTGGCTGGCAATCCTACGCACCCTTAGCACAATGTCACTCAACCCAGGATAGGTGCGCATGAACTTCTGCACCACTAGGTTGAGGACATGTGCCAGACAGGGCACGTGAGTCAGACTGCCAGCCTGAAGGGCGGAGAGTAGGTTGCTGCCGTTATCACAGACAACCATACCTGCCTGGAGCCTTCGTGGTGTCAGCCACTTCTGGACCTGAGCCTGAAGTGCGGTCAGCACTTCTTGTCCAGTGTGTCTCCGGTCCCCTAAGCTAACAAGCTGGAGCACGGCCTGACAGCGCACGTGCACCACACCTGAGTAGCTACGGGGGCGCTTGCTGGAGGCTCAGCAGCTGCGGAGACAGAGGCTTGACGGAGACCAGCAGTTCTCCCCTGGACACCCCGGGGCGGCACCACAAAATCTGTTGCCGCCGATCCCTCCCCGGCGCCTTGGAGGGAAACCCAATGGGCAGTAAAGCTTATGTAGCGCCCCTGCCCATGCCTGCTGGTCCAGCCATCCATTGTCAGATGCACCCTGTCACTGACAGCGTGATCCAGCGACAGGGTTACATTCTTCACAATGTGCTGGTGTAGGGCAGGGACACCAGTCCTGGCAAAGAAATGGCGGCTGGGGACACGCCATTGGGGTTGGGCCTGCTCCAACATCTGTCTGAAGGGGTTGCTGTCAACGATATTGAAGGGAAGAAGATGTTGGGCAATAACCCTTGCCAGGAGCCCATTGAGGGAACGCACACGTCGGTCTCCGGTGGAGAAGGGAGTGTTGCGTTCAAAGGCGTCTGAAATAGTCGCCTGGCGCCGGACGGCAGTGCGGGACACGGACGCGGAGGGTGCTGTCAAAGTAGAGGTCTGGTTGCCGGTACCAGTACCACTAGTAGAGGGAGCGGGGGGGCATGACTTGCTGGGAAGAGATGAAGCTGTGGCAGGGGCTGCTGTACCCTGCTCACTTGTGGTGGTGGCGCTGCTACCACCACCACGCTTCATTTCGTCATGCACCCGCCAGTGATTTATCCTCAGGTGCTGGTTCAGGGCTGTGGTACCCACCCGAGCCAAAATCTTCCCTCTCTTCACCCTGACTGAACAGATCCGGCAGATGGCCACTAGAGGGTTGTCTGCCACCAGGGTGAAGTAGGCCCAGACAGGTGACTTCAGCGTCACCCTCCCGTCAGATGGGGTAACGCTGACTTGCATCTGCTGGGACTCGGTACGCACAGGTGGAGCTGCCTGCTGCTGCTGCTGCTGCTGCTGCTGCTGCTGCTGCTGCTGCTGACACCTCCTGCTGCCATCTCCAGTGGAGACCCTGACGCTGGTCTCCCTGGTGGTGACCTGGCGCACCGTTTCCACAGGGTGCCTACCTTCCCCGTCGTCACTGTCGCAGTGAGCCGACGAGACAGATGGCAACCATGATGGGTCACCCTCCTCGCCCCCAGAGATGTCAGACCAAGGGCTGTGATGTTGTGGTATGAGGGAACCAGCTGACATGGAGCCGATAGCCTGGCTCCGCTGTTCCCTCACCCACGCCTGGGTCTGACTAGGTGCTGATGTTTCCTGCACCAAAACAGCACCACCACTTTGAAGGGATGTCTCTGGGATACTGACGGCAGGTATCCCATACTCATCGTCCATCCCTTCAAAAAGGTCCTGACCATCAGGACAGAGCGGGAGCTCTGCCCGATGCATGGCCTCCACCAAGACATCCCTCTTACTGTCGCTGTCGAACAGTAAGATGCTGGACTCTTGGGGGCTGGGGGGGGGTAATACAGGCAACGGTGTAATAGTGGAACTACTGTGAGTCGGGACCGACGACTCAGTGGCACTGCTGTGCCCCATGTAGTCCACCACTCCTTGAGCCTGAGATGGCAATATGGGGCGGCTGCCAGATGCAAAAAAATCACGCATGAGGCGGACTCCCCTTCCACCTGATCCTCTAGCAATAGTAGGGGCACGAGAGGTACCCCGTGCTGGCAGCGACCCAGCACTGGGAGTAACTCCCCTACCCCTGCTGCCACGGCCACGGATGCCGCTCATAATTGCTGATGTGTGTGTGTGTGGGGGGGTAAACTTTATTGGGGGAGGGAAATGTGTGTAAAATGTTTTTTGGTGTTTTTTTAAAAGACAGGCACGCAGACAAAGACGTACACAGACAGCTACTAAACTTTAATAAAACTAGTACACCAAAGACAAGAACTACCAAAAATAAAAAGAAATGCACTCAACAAACACTAACTGCTTACACAAACGTATATGACTATAAACTAAGGCTACTTTTTTTTTTTTTTTTTTTTAAAACACTAACTGACAAGGACTACAACTACAAAAAAATAAAGAAACACTAACTAATAACTTTTTTTTTTTTTTTTTTTTAACACAGAACACAGACACTAAACACACACTAAAGTAAGCTAGCTGCAATAAATGTACACCAACAGTATGTACACTTACTATACAGAAATCTAACTAAAATGAACAACACAAAACCTAGCTTTTAAAAAAGCTCTTGGGCCTTTCAGGAAGCAGGAAAATCTGCAATTAAATCAATAAGAAGCAGTCAATAGCTAAGCTGCAACTTACTACACTAACAGAAGTTGAACAACACAGCAGAAAAAAAAAGAGCTTTTAAAAAAGCTCCTGCGCCTTTAAGGAATGAGGAAATCTGGAATATCTGCAATTAAATCAATAAGAAGCAGTCAATAGCTAAGCTGCAACTTACTAAACTAACAGAAGTTGAACAACACAGCAGAAAAAAAAAAGAGCTTTTAAAAAAGCTCCTGCGCCTTTAAGGAATGAGGAAATCTGGAATATATGCAATTAAATGAATAAGAAGCAGTCAATAGCTAAGCTGCAACTTACTGAACTAACAGAATTTGAACAACACAGCAGAAAAATAAAGGGGCTTTTAAAAAATCTCTTGGGCCTTTCAGAAATCAGGAAATCTGGAATATCTGCAATTAAAGCAATAGGAAGCAGTCAATAGCTAAGCTGCTACTTACTACACTAACAGAAGTTGAACAACAGAGCACAAAACAAAAATTAGCTTTTAAAAAAGCTCTTGGGTGTATTGCTTTGAAAAAATCAGTTTAGGATTATGAGCTGGAAAATATCCACTGGAATCAGTAAGTACTGTAGCAAATAGCAACCATAAAGGACAATGCTGATGATGATGATGCAAGATGCAAAATACCAGCAACACAGAAACAGTCTCCACACTCTCTAGCCAAGTTCTGGATCTGCAATGAAATGCTGCTGGGAGTGACCTTATATAATGCCCATACAGGCAGGTTCCTATTGGTTGCTAACCTATGACGAGTGTGGAAGGAGAACTCTGATTGGCTCTGATGCAGAAGGGCGGAGTAAATAATCGCGCAATATCCCTATTGCCGAATATTCGCATTGCGAATATTCGGCAATATAAAAAAATCGCGTCAGCTACTCGGACCAAGGTCTCTAATAATAACAGCAATGCTTTTAGACGTCGAAGGAGATCACTAGGATGTGATCTATTTTAATAATGAAACTGAAATAATCGTTCTGAGGCGGAAGAAAAGATAATCGCGCGATATCGCTACTGTCTCGTAATCGCATTGCGAATTTTTCGGCAATATACAATGATCGCGCGATAAGCCTAGTGACGCACATTCGCATTGCGAATATTCGGTAATATAAAAGGATCGCTGCAGCTACTCGGCCCAAGGTCTCTAATCATACCAGCAATGCTTTTACACGTCGACGGGGATGTCTAGGATGTGATCTGTCCTTAAATTTTTTTTTAAAAAATTCGAATATTCGAAATAGTGAATATTCACCGCGAAATTCGGAATATATCGCGAATACTCGAATATGCCATATTCGAGCCGAATATTCGCAATACGAATATTCGTGAGCAACACTAGTAGCCAGAGGGGGCGGCGCTCCAGCGTCCTCTATGGATACACCGTCACTGAGACAAAAGGATGTGGAAACCTTACCATCCATCACACCTACAGTATTTTACACGAGTGAGTACACCCCTCACATTTTTGTAAATATCTTATATATGTTCCAGCCTCACGGGTCAGTGGCTCCGAGCACGTAGCCCAATCAGCCTTTGTTCTCCCTGTCTGACCCTCCTCCCGGAAGTGTTCCTCGGAAGTAATCACGTGACCTGTCACATGACCCGTGAGGTTGGAACAGGCCTCATCCTGATGGCCACGGGACAAGCCTGAAGACTCCACACATCCTGCTATCTTTACTTTTAAGCAGCCCATGGATCCAGGATGAGGACTACAGGATGTTACAGATGAACCTTCTTTCCTTACCTTCTTGTAAGTGTGTTTTGTACAATGTGTCATTAAAAGAACCTCATTAATACTGCACTTAGGTGGCGCTTCCTTTCTCTACCCCTCTTTTGTTTACCACAGAGTCAGCTCTCTGAGGACAGCAGCCGCCATTGAACAGCCAAATCACCTGCATTTTTTACCATTAAACTGCCTGTTACTATTATTTCTAATGGACTAATCACCTTACCCCTACCTATACATGTACTTTGTATCTGCGCTGACAGTTACCTCTCCTATTGTATCTCTGTTTATGTGTAAACAGGGGGAGGGGACCTGCTGTGCATGTGCCGCCGAGCTGATCTGAGGTACTGAAGGGGGGCTGCACTGAACGGGGGGGGGGGGGGTTACACTGAACGAGGCGTCTACACTGAAGGCAGGCTGCACTGAACGGGGGGACTGCACGGGGGGACTGCACTGAACGGAGGGCTGCACTGAAGGAGGGGGGCTACTCTGAATGGGGGGCTACACTGAAGGGGGTCTGCATTGAAGGGGTGGATACACTGAAGGTGGGTCTGTGTAACATGCAGGGGGTCCAGAGCTGCAGGGTTCTGTGTAATGTAAAGGGTTCCAGTGATGCAGGGTGCTGTGTAATGTAAGGGGGTACAGGGGGCTTTGTTATGTAAAGGGATGCAGAGATGCAGGGTGCTGTGTAATGTAAAGTTACATTTAAACAAACTATTTGTTACAAAAATGTTTTTTCTCTTTGTGTATGTTTAGGTGACCAGGGGGCGAGGGTTGAAGATGGGGGGGCGCCACAGGAATAGCTCGCACAGGGCGCCTGAACACCTAAGGCCGGCCCAGTTCATGTGACAACACTGAAGAAATTACACTTTGCTACAATGTAAAGTAGTGAGTGTACAGCTTGTATAACAGTGTAAATTTGCTGTCGCCTCAAAATAACTCAACACACAGCCATTAATGTCTAAACCACTGGCAAAAAAAGTGAGTACATCCCTTAGGATCCTTTCACACGAGCGGATCCTGTGATGATCCACCCGTGAACATCCGCTTGCTCATTGGGGATCGCTCTGATGATCCCCGCTGAGCCGGCAGATGAACGGGTGGTCCCCTATGGGGGGATTGGATGAACACGGATCCGCTCTACAGAGGGATTTTCCTCTGTCTGCAGAATCAGACCATAGCAAGGATGGTAGATATCGGGTGTCAGCGGATGTTCATCTGCTGACACCCGCTATCCCATAGGGATACATATATGTCCCTTTTTCATCCGTACACAGATGAATGAAAAAGTAGACATATGGGCCCAGATTCACAGAGCGATTACGCCTGCGCAACTGGTGTTGCGCGTGCGTAAGTCTAAATGTGCGCGTGCGTTTAGATGCGCGCGATTCAGAAAACGAATTACGCCAGAAATCTACTTTTTTTGTCCGGCGTAATTTCGTTAGACAGACGCATCCGTCCGCGCAAAAATGCGCTAGACACACCATTGATTTGCTAGTCAAATATGCTAATGAGGGAGTTGCGGGGATCCACAAAAAAACGCAGTTGCTGCGCAGGCTACGCGATGTGCGCAACAGCAAAATGTCCTGTCTAAAGTTAGAGCACCTAAAAGCTGGTCTAAATTTTGAAAAAACGTCTACATCTCACAGAAAGCAACACCGTTACTAAGGAGCAGACCACACACACATGTTGCACTACAATTTGACTGCCAACATGCCAGGGGCATCGTCGCTCATAGCTGCACTAGTGAATTTAGATGACCAAAGAAGGAGGAGGGCACGGAGGATGGCACGGGAGAGGGTATACCGCACACACAGACCTCTTTGGCATGAGTGATTCTGAGGTGTATCGCATCTTCAGATTCCCCCCTCATGCCATCCTGGAATTAACCACAACCCTGCCGGAGGACATCACCAGCCCAACACAACGCTCACATCCAGTGAAGGTCCTGGCAACACTCCATGTCCTTGCCAGTGGCTCTTTTCAGCGTACAAGTGGAGTGGTGGCTGGGATGTCACAATCCTCCATGAGCAGATGTGTGCACCAGGTTGTCCCTGCAATCCTCACACGCTTGGCCAACCAAATCATCAAACCCACCACTGAGGACCTGCGGCTGAAGGCAATGACAGATTTCTACAGAATTGCCAGATTCCCACGCACCATCGGGGCCATTGATTGCACACATGTGGCACTCCAGCCCCCCCATGAGACAGAGCACATGTACCGCAATCGGAAGAATTGGCACTCCATCAACGTACAGGTGATAGTTGATGCCCAAGGCCTCATATGGCACGTCCGTGCCAAACACCCCGGATCCACCCATGACAGCTACATCTACAATCAATGCCACATCCGAATGGAATTCGATCAGAACGTGTATGGGGACACCTGGCTGGTTGGTGAGTGACATGGGAGTCAGGCATGACTATCCCTCCCGTGATGCACACCTCACAAGTGGCACATGCATGACTAACATTCTCCTGTCTTTTCCCTTCCAGGTGACTCTGCATATGCACTGGGACCCCATCTCATGACTCCTATCCGGAACCCCCAAACCCCAGGGGAGGAAAGATACAATCAAGCACACATCAAAACCCGTGCAGTGGTGGAGCGCACCTTTGGCCTCCTGAAGTCACGTTTCCGATGCCTGGATAAGTCTGGGGGTACACTGTTGTATTCCCCAAACTTCGTGTGCCATATCATCGTTGCATGTTGCATGCTGCACAATCTCGCAGTGAGGAAGGGCCTGCAGGTTGAGCTACGTGATGACCTGACCCCCCAACCAGACAATCAACCCCTAACCGAGGATACCCCGTCTTCTGAGGGAAGAGCAGTCAGGAGGCAGCTCATATTGGGCATCTTTGCACGTTAAACACACACATTAATCATGGCACAATGAGAATGCATGCATGCACACCACTGTGGTCCCTAGCACACACACCCCACATCCTCATCAAATTGGATTGGCACCAGTCCACCATGCAGGACTGGTGAGCAGTAACGCCACGTCAAGGCTCCAATTATGTCACTGAACATTCATACACCAATCACACGGACCTGAGGATCACTTCTCTCTGGTCCTGGGGAACCCTTCTCCACCAAAATTGAAGATGACACCCCTTTTCCAGCAGGAATGTCACCCCCACATTCAAACAGCATGCACAACCCAAAATTTACAAAAAATGTCAGCAAAAAAAAAAAAAAAAAGGCAAAACATTTCAGCAAAAAAAAAAAAGGGGGGAAAAAAAATTATTGCCCTCTGCGTGAGCCACGCCTGGGGCGCCCCCGGCCACGGCACCGGCCCCTCAGGGGAGACTCATGGGGGATGGGCAAACCCGGGGAAGGAGGAGCAGCCCCCGATCTCTGCCCACCTGGCGGCCTGCCCTCCAAGGCCACGGCAATTCTATCCAGGGAAGCACCAAGTGTTGCCGTGTTGGCCTGGATAGCCTGGGTAAGGGCCCTCACATCCTGCCCAACGCCTGCTGCTGTAGTCTGCAGTTCATTTAGGCAGGTTGTGAAAGCCCGGGAGTGGGAGTCCAGGTTACCCAGCGTATCCTTCATGGAGGACAGGCTCTCCTCCACCCGCCCAAAAGTCTGGCAGAGCTGTCCCAGATGGCGGGTCTGGAGGGCCTGGTCCCTTCGCAGACTGGCGGGCAGGAGATTGGGCGCCCCCCTGGTGCTCTGGGATGACATCCTGCCTCCAGCTGATGGTTGTGGGCGGGGAGAAGGGGAGGCCCTTGTGAGGGGAGCCATGTTGGGGGAGGAGGGGGGGGCTCCCCCTTAGGGAGGGCAGGCTTCTGCCAGCCAGAGGGGAAGAGTCCGCACAAACCACTCGTCCAGTGCCTGACTCCTCCTCCTCATGATCGTCCTCCTCCTCATGATCGTCCTCCTCCTCATGATCGTCCTCCTCCTCATGATCGTCCTCCTCCTCTCGAACCTCCTCTGCGGACTGTGGCCTTGTTGGGGGGGCCTCATTAGGCTGCTGTCCTGGTGTTGGAGCGGTCAGGCCAGATGGCCCTGCACCCTCCTGCACATCTGTGGATGACACAAACCATTCACAGGTTGGAGGATCCACACACTTGGCACTTGGCACATATTCCCTTTCACCCCCTCCCCCACACATGCTACACACCTGATAGAACAAAAAACCTTACCTGGCACCGCGGGGACCGGACTTGTGTCAAAGCCTGGCAGGCCCTCCACTTCATGCCGGTGAAAGGTCAGGGCCACCACATGCTCCGTCGCTGTAAGCCTAATACGGCATGGTGGGCCCCCTCCTGTGCCCCTGGCATGGGCATGCATTGCGGCCAGTTTTTTTTTCACCAGACGCCGGAGATCATTTATTTATTTTTCGATCCCAGACCGGGTCCGTGTCTCCCCCTCCCCCGATGAATTCACCTGCTCCGTGATCCTATCCAATATCTCCCTCCTCCTGGCCGGGGTGGTGGTGGCACTCTGCGGGCCGTGGAGAAAACGCCCATACTCGCTAATGGCCCGGGCAAGAATTCTTTTTTCCCCCACATTAAAATTAAGCTTTCTTTTTCTCTCAGTCATACTTCCAAACAAACTCACTACCAGTCACCAAAAATCAGTCACAAATACAAGCACAACCAATCAGGCAAGAACACACACAAAGAGAAAACGAACACCCAAAAATCACACTAGCACTCAGCAAGAAACAGTCACAAAAAAAATAAAAAATAAAGCAAGAACAAAAATATATCAATCAAACAAACAGTCTCTCAAACACTTATCAAAAACACTTTCACAAATATACCAACAAGAACTTGATCACACAGAACACTAATCTGACAACTACAAGACACACTGCAACGAACAACAGGAACAAAAGCACTTGGTTAAATGGGAAGGGACACAAAGGGATGTACTTTTGCAATGCAAGTGCGTTTGTGTGTGTCTATTTATGCTGTCTGCGTAGTTCACAACGTTGCCCTAGTCCATTTCCAATTTCACTGATTGCGCCGCTCCCGAGTTGTGAGCATGCGCACAGCGGAGCTGACATGGTCTCCTTCACGCGCGCATGCGCGAGCCGGCCGGCCCTTCATTTGCATGGGGTCACGGCTCATTTCAATGTAACACGCCCACGTCCCTCCCAATTTGTATTACTCCTCCTTACGCCTCTGGAAAAAACCTTATGCTTGCGCAATTTCCTGCGCAAAAGCTACGTGAATCGGGGGATTACGCGGCTAGATGGCGCAAGTCTAACGTAAAGGCGGTGCGCTACGCCGGTCCAATAATGCGCCGATGTACGTGAATCTGGGCCATGGTCCGCATGTCTGAAAGGGGCACTTACCCTGCCTCGGTGGGCCAACGGGTGATGGTGGCAAGCAGTATCCTCAATGCGTGTCCTCCCCTACTCTCCTCCTGATAGTCGTCCAATCACAGGGCCTGTTGTTTCAGCCAATCAGGTGATGGGTAACAAACCCGAGCACCTGATTGGCAGAGAGGCGGTTCAGGGTTAAGAAAACTAATATTCATTCTCTTTTCTAACACACCATGCTTGGCACTCGCAGGTCACCTTTTTTGATGCCTATGTACAGTCTGATCACTGGGGGAAAGGAGACTGAGAGGATGCTTCCTTCTGCTTACAGCAGACTGATGACAAGTCACCAGGGCCATCATCAGGAATTATGGGGCCCCTTAAATAGCATGGGCCCCCTGGAGCAGAACCGGGGGGGGGAGGGGCTGTGCTGCCGCCTCCAATTGAGAAGCGGGTGGACTGCTGCGAATTGAGAAGCGGGGGGGTGCTACCGCTAATTGAGAAGCGGGGGGTGAAACGAATTGGGGGGGTAGCCATCCGGGGCCCTGGGGGACCTCTGGGCCCTTTAATAAAAATAAAAAATAAATATCCATATATATACCGCATTTATCGGCGTATACCGCGCACTTTTTTGCCCTGAAAAACAGGGCAAAATCGCGGGTGCGCTATATACGCTGATACCCGCTTTCCCGCGCCGAGTTTGAATACTGCGCCTGCATATACCGAGCGCAGTACACTTGTGTATAGTTGGGATGTACAGGACGTGAGCGCAAGAGTAGCCGAGCCTGCCCGACTATACACGAGTGTACTGCGCTCGGTATATGCAGGCGCAGTATTCAAACTCGGCGCGGGGAATCGGGGATCGAGCGGGGAGGACGCCGCAGAAGGACGCCGGACCCGACGAAGAGGACACCCAAAGCCGCAGACGGACGCCGGACCCGACGAGGCCGCCGATGGACGCCGTGCAAGACACCAAAACTGTAAGTACAAAAATCTTTTTTCCACAGGAATGCGGGTCCACTTTAGGGGTGCACGCTATACGCCGGAGAGCGCAATACCCCGATAAATACAGCATATATATAAAAGGGGGGGGGGGTTTCCATCCAGGGCCCTGGGGACCTCTGGGTCCTTTAATAAAAAGAAAAAATAAATTAAAAAAATAACAAATATATATATTAAAAATAGGGGGGTTACCATGTGGGGTTCTTTAATAAAAACAAAAATAATAAATAAATAAATGTATAAAAAAAGGGGGTTGCCATCCGGGCCCCTGGGGACCTCCGGGCCCCTTACAGATGTACTGCCTGTACCCCACTGATGGCGGCCCTGCAAGTCACTAAACTGATTATTGACCCTCCCTTTTAGATTATAAACTCTAATGAGCAGGGCCCCCTGATTCCTCTTGTACCAAATTGTAATGTAACTGTACGGTCTGCCTTCATTTTGTTAAGCGCTGCGCAAACTATTGGCGCTATATAAAACCTGTATAATAATAATAATTATAATAATAATAATAGGGCTGTTACTGATCAAAATTTTTGTGTTCGATTAATCGTTTTATTTTTTAATCGATTAATCGACTAATTTCGATTAATTATAATGCACATACAGATCCAAGTACTTTGCAGGCTGATTCCCAGTGCATCTACCAACAACTGGAAAAATGGATAGCAGGATACAAAAACACACAAAGGCAGCACTCGATGGGAATAGCATTAAAACTTTTATAGTCTTCAAGTAGGTAACCAAATAAATATTGCACTGGAGATAAAATCGATGTAGCTATATAAACTGTAAAAATGGTGCGAGTAATACCAAACGGTAGCAAAAGCAGTCATAAAAACATGTAGCTAAGTATGATATTGGTATAAAAATGTGTACAACGATACCACTGCTGAATCCAGATGAGGAGGGGTTAACATCAGTCCGTCAGCATGTAGATGTCCCATGAAGGGAACTATCACAACTCCCAGTGGATGGTTGTAGATTCCAAGGTTGATAGAGGGCAGTGATAGAGGGAAATGTAACAACCCTTGCGTTTGGCAGATAGTAAGGTCCCGCCGGCATGCAGATATGAAGGCACAGCAAAGGAGCCCTTCAGATAGACTCAGCAAGCCCCGCCGGTGTTTGTGACGTTACCGGATCTCTGACGGAGCTCCCTGAAGGCCCAGAAGCCGGCGGAGAGGTGAATACCAATCAAAAGAATTTTATTCGATCAAAAAGATTTTGATCGATCAAAAAAATTAAAGATTAATCGATTAATTAAAAGTTAATTTGCACAGCCCTAAATAATAATAATAATAATAATAATAATAAACTGGAGCCCAAGGAAGGATTTTAAATTAAAAAAGGTCTTTTTTTTTTTTTTTTTTTTAATACTGTTGCTGTATATTGTGACACGTCAGGAATTTATTCATCTCGATTTGTAAAGTCACGGAAAGATCGACTTTAATTGACTCATTGGGTGAATTTACATACTTTCTGGAATTGTTTAAACAAAGAAGAGTCTATTGCCTAAAAAGTGAATAACAAAATGTATTATTACTGGAAAAGCCCAACTCCAGTTGTGCCAAAAGAAAAAAAAAAGTCAAGTCATCCATTCTTAGGAAGAATTTTAGAGAAGGTTCTTGCAGATTCTTCCTTTCTGTTCATACAAAGCTGTATGCCTCATAGCGTCTTTTCTCACACGACAGTGATGATTAGATGCATCTGCTTTTTTTGTTACTGATGAGTAGGGATGAGCTTTGAGTTCGAGTAGAACTCATGTTCGACTCGAACATTGCCTGTTCGCCGAACAGCGAAATATTTGGGGTGTTCGCGGCAAGTTCATGTGAACTTTAGAACCCTGTTAAAGTCTATGGGACTCGAACGTTTGAAATCGAAAGTGCTAATTTTAAAGGCTAATATGCAAGTTATTGTAATAAAAAGTGTTTGGGGCCTGGATCCTGCCCCAGGGGACATGTATCAACGCAAAAAAATGTTTTAAAAACTGCAGTTTTTTTGGCAGCAGTGATTTTAATAATTCCTTTAAGTGAAGCAATAAAAGTGAAATATTCCTTTAAATTTCGTACCTGGGGGGGGGGGGGGGGGGTGTATAGTATGCCTGTAAAGTAGCGCTTGTTTCCCATGCTTAGAACTGTCCCTGCACAAAGTGTAATTTCTGAAGGAAAAAAAGTAATTTAAAATCACTCGCGGCTATAATGAATTGTCGGCTCCCAGGCAATACAGAGAAAATTCATTCATAAAATAAAAAAAAAGGGGGGGGGTCCACAGCATTTTTTAAAAAAAATTGGGGTCCACATAATTTTTTTTTATTTGACGCAGGGTTCCCCGTAATATCCATACCAGACCCTAAGGTGAGTGATTTAAAATGACTTTTTTCCTTCAGAAATTACATTTTGTGCAGAGACACAGGAAACAAGCGCTACTTTACAGGCATACTATACACCCCCCTAGGTACGAAATTTAAAGGAATATTTCAATTTTATTGTCTCACTTTAAGCATTATTAAAATCACTTCTCCTGAAAAAACGGCCGTTTTTTAAAACTTTTTTTGCATTGATACATGTCCCCTGGGGCAGGACCCAGGTCCCCAAACACTTTTTAGGACAATAACTTGCATATTAGCCTTTAAAATTAGTACTTTAGATTTCAAACGTTCGAGTCCCATAGACTTTAACAGGGTTCTAAAGTTCACACAAACCTTTGGTGTTCGGCTCATCCCTACTGATGAGTCTCAATATTGTCTTCTCCAGTAGAAGTCATGGGGCCAGATTCAGAAAGAGTTACGACGGTGCCGCCGTATCTTTAAGCGTATTCTCAAACTGAGATACGCTTAAATGTTGCTAAGATACGACCGGCATAAGTCTCCTACGCCGTCGTATCTTAGCTGCCTATTTACGCTGGCCGCTAGGGGTGTGTACGCTGATTTACGCCTAGATTATGTAAATCAGCAAGATACGCCTATTCACGAATGTACGCACGCCCGTCGCAGTAAGATACGCCGTTTACGTAGGCCGTTTTTCAGGCGTAAAGATAAAGCACCAAAAAGTATGGACGTCGGAACAGCCGTCCAATTTCACATCGTTTGGGTAAGTCGATTCAGAATAGGGCTGAGCGTAGGTTACGTTCACGTCAAAAGCATTGACTATTTGCGACATGATTTGGAGCATGCGCACTAGGATATGTCCACGAATGGCGCATGCGCCGTTCGTTAAAAGCGTCAATTACGTGGAGGTCAAAATTCATCAGCATACAACACGCCCACACCAGCCTACTTTGAATTACACGGGCTTACGCCGGCCCATTTACGCTACGCCTCCGTAACTTAGGGAGCAATAGCCAGATTCAGGTACACTGGCTTAATTTTGTGGGGGCGTAGCGTATCTCAGATACGCTACGCCGCCGTAAATTAGAGAGGCAAGTGCTGTATTCACAAAGCACTTGCTCCCTGAGTTACGGCGGCGTAGCGTAAATGGGCCAGCGTAAGCCCGCATAATTTAAAGTAGGCTGGTGTGGGCGTGTTGTATGCTAATGAATTGTGACCCCGACGTAATTGACGCTTTTAACGAACGCCGCATGAGCCGTCTGTGGACGTATCCTAGTGCACATGCTCCAAATCAAGTTGCAAATAGTCAATGCTTTCGACATGAGCGTAACCTACGCCCAGCGCTATTCTGAATCGACTTACGCAAACGACGTGAAATTCGACGGTTGTTCCGATGTCTATACTTAACATTGGCTGCGCCATCTTTTTGGTGCTTTATCTTTACGACTGAAAAACGGCCTACATAAGCGGCGTACGTTTGTGAATAAGCATATCTCGCATCCCTGGAACGCAGTGTGACCTACAGGACAGTTCTGGAAGACAAAAAGCCCAATATTTAACACATAACTCTCCAATTCACCCACTGACTTTAGCGTAGCGCCCATAATAAAAGTAAGGGGGCACTACAGCCTTTTGGAATAAATAGCTCTATAACAAGCGTCTGTGCTGCAAGCTAGCAGTGGACGATGCACGGGGAATAAAGTAATGACTGCCCTATACCCTACAACAGTGGTCTCCAAACTGTGGCCCAGGGGACAGATGGGGCCCTTAGCTTGTCTTTATTCAGCCCTTAGGGCACTTTTCCCTCCACGGACACCATAATTCCTCCCACTGACACTAACAATGGGGCATGATTCCTTCCATTGACACCAACGATGGGTCATAATTCCTTCCATCGACACTATTGATGGGACACAGATCCTTCCATTGACACCAACGATGGGTCATAATTCCTTCCATTGACACTAATGATGGGACACAGTTCCTTCCATGGACAACAACGATGGGGCAGTATTGCTTCCATCGTCACTAATGATAGGGCACCGTTCCTTCCATTGACATCAACGATGGGGCATAATTCCTTCCATTGACACTGACGATAAGGTAGATTCCTTCCATTGACACTAATGATGGGGTACAGTTCCTTCCATTGACACCAAAGATGGGGCGTAATTCCTCCCATTGACACCAACTATGGGGCATGATTCCTTCCATTGACACTAACGATGGGACACGGTTCCTTCCGTTGACAACAAAGATGTGGCATAATTCCTTCCATTGACACCAACAATGGGGCATGATTCCTTCCATTGACACTAATAATGGGGCACAGTTCCTACCATTGACACCAAAGATGGGGCATAATTCCTTCCATTGACACCAACAATTGGGCATGATTCCTTTCATTGACACTAATGATGGGGCACAGTTCCTTCCTTTGACAACGATTGGGCATAACTCCTTCCGTTGACACTAATGACGGGGTACAGTTCCTTCCATTGACACCAAAGATGGGGCGTAATTCCTCCCATTGACACCAACTATGGGGCATGATTCCTTCCATTGACACCAATGATGGGGCACCGTTCCTTCCATTGAAAACAACGATGGGGCATGATTCCTTTCATTGACACCAGCGATGGGGCAGAATTCCTTCCATTAACACTAATGATGGGGCACCGTTCCTTCAATTGACAAAATTATGGGGCATAATTCTTTCTATTGACATTAACGATAAGGCAGAATTCTTTCCATTGACACTAATGATAGGGCATAATTCCTTCCATTGACAACAACGATGGGACATATTTCCTTCCATCGTCACGAATGATGGGGCACATCGTCGGCCGCCAGCTGGGATATAAGCACCCCGCTAGCAGCCGAATAGCGCCACTAGAATGACGGTAAAGCGGCGCTAAAGTTAGCGTCATTTTACCGTCAACACCTGCCCGCTCCATTATGAAAGCAGTGGAGTTCCACGAAAAAAATAAAATTCAAAGTCAACAGCTACAAATACCGCAGCTGTTGACTTTTCATATATGGACACTTACCTGCCCTGTGCGCCCATAATAAGTGATACAGAAAATTTCTTACATTTAAACATTTATTTTAAACACAACAAGCCTCCAATCAGTGCACTTGTATGTATAATTTAAATTAAAAATATATATATATCTTAAATACACAAAAACAGGTAATCAAAACTTTTGGACAAAAAAAAATATGGGCTAACTTTACTGTTTAGTTATTTTTTTATTCATTAAAGTGTATTTCTCTTAGGCTGCTTTTACATTGAGGCGTGAGCCCCGGTGGCGGTATAGCAGCGCGATTTTTAGCTCTGCTATACCATCGTATTTACCGCGGTATTCGGCCGCTAGCAGTGCGGTTTTAACCCCCGCTAGCGGCCGAAAAAGGGTTAATACCGCCCGCAATGCGCCTCTGTAGAGGCGCATTGCGGGCGGTATTACCGCGGTTTCCCATTGATTTCAATGGGAAGGCGCGGTATAGGAGCGGTGAACACATCGCTCCTATACCGCTGTAAAGATGCGGCTAGCAGGAATTTTGGAGCGGTCCTGCTAGCGCATCGCTTCAGTGTGAAAGCCTTAGGGCTTTCACATTGAAGCCTGCAGGGCAGGTTTTTTCACGCGGTATAGCAGCGCTATTTTTAGCGCTGTACCGCGTGAAACACTCCCCAGTGTGAAAGGGACCTTATTGTCCATGGAAGGACAAAGTCTTGACTTATGGGTTAGGTTCCTGTTCATAGGAGAGGACTAGGCAGATATTATGATGTTAGATATTAAAATACATGTTACTTTGACAGAGTTGAACAGCCCCGCCCCCTAGCAGAGGAGGACGTGGCTGCCTTTGGGCCCAATCCCCTGAAGAAATGTTTTATTTTATTTTGTTTTAAAATTCTTCTATCAACTGTCGGCTGGGCGACAGGCCATATATATAGATCCTTGTAGTCTTCCCAGTCTGGCCTTTGAGCGTGAGCACACCTTAGCTAAGCTTTGGGTCTGCCACGACATACCCTATGACTCCTGGGGTGGCTGGTGGGCTTTTTTCTCCAGGGTCCACACATGACTGGGCTGTTTTGTTGTCTCACTCACAGTTGACCGGGCCGACAGCTACTCCGTACCATCGGTTGTGGGTCTGTCAGCGACACGCCAGCATGTCCTCGCAAGGACGGGTAAGTACGGTTCCTCCTGCTTCGGCAGGATCGAACAGCCGGGCAACCCCCAGGATTAAGGGGTTCTTCTGTCCTCCCTTTTCCTGCTCTCTGTCGCTGTGCCCCTGTCCCTGTGGAGCGCCGGGGTCCGCTTTCTGTGAGGGGGGGTCTGTCTCCTGGGAAGTCTCTAGCACTGGCTTTCTGAACGGAGCACACCTCATAGTTTTTACCTCATAGTTTTCACCTCACAGATTTTACCTCACAGATTTTACCCCACAGTTTTTACCTCACGGATTTTACCCCACAGTTTTTACCTCACAAATTTTACCCCACAGTTTTTACCTCACAGATTTTACCCCACAGTTTTTACCTCACAGATTTTACCCCACAGTTTTTACCTCACGGATTTTACCCCACAGTTTTTACCTCACGGATTTTACCTCACGGATTTTACCTCACGGATTTTACCTCACAGATTTTACCTCACACACACACACTGTGGGGTAGATTCATGTAGAGATACGACGGTGTATCTACTGATACACCGTCGTATCTGTGAGATCCGACGCTCGGATCTATGCGGCTGATTCCTCGAATCAGGTTCCGCATAGATCTCCCTTAGAGCCGACTGGTGTAAGTGAGTTACACTGTCGGATCTTAGGCTGCAATCTCCCGCCGTCCGCTAGGTGGCGCTTCTATTACTATACGCAACGAATATGCAAATGAGGAGAACCGCCGATTCAAAAACGAACGCCCGGCCGTCGCTTTTTTTTTACGTCGTTTGTGTTCGGCTTTTTCCGGCGGATCGTTACCCCTGCTATATGCGGGGTAAGTGCGGCGTATCCTATGTTAAGTATGGCCGTCGTTCCCGCGTCGCGTTTTGAATTTTTTACGTAAGTCGTTCGGGAATACGGCCATAAGTTAATTGCGTTAACGACGAAAACAATGACGTCCTTGCGACGTCATTTGAAGCAATGCACGCTGGAAAATTTAGCCGGAGGCGCATGCGCAGTACGATCGGCGCGGGAACGCGCGTGATTTAAATAGTAAACTCCCCCTAGCCGCGGAATTTGCATTCCGCCGGGGGATTTACGATCCGCCAGGGCTACTTACGAGGCAAGTGCTTTCTGAATACAGCACTTGCCTCAAAAACTGGCGCAGATCCGCTGATCTATATGAATCTACCCCTGTGTATACAAGAAAGGCTGGCAGCTGTGTTGAGCGGTCTCCACCTGGTTGGTGAGTCCTCTGCAGCACGGAGGGTGGACTTCTTAAGTGTTTTTCACTTAGTCCCTGAGGGCTGTCAGTGGGTGATAATGGAGTCAGTATCTAGCCTTTCGTCCCCTATGTAGCGCCACCTTACTTTTAGTACAGGCACTACGCTAAAGTTAGTGGGTGAATGGGAGAGTTATTTTGCTCCCATTCATAATTTGTCAAATTGCAGGTTGCTGCTATTTCAGAACTGTCCTGTGGGTCACACTGCGGTCCAGGGGTGTGATTACACCCCTGGGTGACAGTTGGCGCTAGAGGGGTTCTGACAGAGCCACTTTTCCCCAGCAGCCAATTAGAGGAGTTTTTGCCCTCGCTGGGCATGCTGGGGAGGGGTATATCTGGGCAGCTGCCACGTGTTCGAGGTCGGCGGTTCTTCTTCTCTGCGTTGGGACCACGTTCCAGGTGCGGCATCCACCTTCAGGGTGCGCGCATCCACGGACCCCGCTCGCATGGCCCACCTGGCCGGGGCTGCCTGCTCCATGGAAACCCATCCAGATGATGATAAGGGCCCCAGTGACTTACTGTTTCCCCAACCTTACTGAGAAGATCTCAGGCGACAAACTGTATCTACTACTACTACTGAGAGCAGGACTGCTCTGTTTCTTATCCAGGCCTGATACCGCAAAGTTCTCTATTGCTTCATTAACTTTCCTATCCTACCTCCTGTTGATGTTGGCCGTGTTGGGCCCTGGAATAAAGCATTTGAAAACCCATTTGGTGACTGGACATTCGCTCACTGCTCCTACTCACTGCTACTACCCCTAGACACACTTCAAGGTAACTTAATACACCGATCCCAAACAACAACCAGCGGCTCCTTCGGGGGTGAGCGCTACACCTACATTGCCAGAGGCCACAAACGGTGCCCCTGCACCTGCGGTTCCCATGGATACACTGTCGACAGTCCTGGAATCATTTGTTGCCAGGGTGGGAGCTGCATGCGGGCGTAAGGGGGGTAAAAAGAACCCCCTCCCCCGCCATCTTCTGGGGAATTCTCTGACTCAAATTTGGGCCTGGCTGCAGCTCAGGACCCCGGTTTTGGTCTGTCAGAGGATGTGGAGCTGGAAGATGCCGCTGGGACTTCCACAGAGGGGTCTGTCTCCTTTGGGTCACACAAATCTAACCGCTCTGTGAAAGTTTTTCCTTATGTTATGTAGCGCCCCCTTACTTTCAGTATGGGCACTACGCTAAAGTTAGTTAGAATGGGAGAGTTACATTGCTCCCATTTGTGATTTATCTAAATTGTGACTTCTGTCGTTTCAGAAAGGTCTCCTGGGCCAGTCTGCATTCTAGGGATGTGGTATCATCTCTGGCCAGCAGTTGGTGCCAGCGGGGTTTCTGGCAGAGCAAGTTTTCCCCAGCAGCCAATTGGAGGAGTTCTTCCCTCGCAGGGCATGCTGGGGAGGGGTATATCTGTGACAGGTGTCATGTGTTCTAAAATCTTTGCCCACCTGGCCAAGCTTACAGGCTTCACCGAGCCTCAACCGGAGGCGAAAGGGGCCCCCAGTGACCTACTGGGTTCCAGGTTCCAATTGAAACGGATCTCAGGCTGGGTGCCGAACCAATCAGGGATCTGGTGAACGGGATGCTACAGGTACGCATTACTGTCTCCCGGTGACCTGGGCTAGAGTCTATTGGAAGGATTCGCCCTATTCACTCATTTAACAGAAGCGACGACGAGTTTACAAATCGGTACTACTAAGGGCTGGCTTGCCCGTCCATATCCAGGCCTGACACCGCAAGTTCACCTCTTTCCTCTCATTAACCTCTCTTTCCTAACTGAAGTTGATGTTGGCTGTGTTGGCCTGGAAATAAAGCATTGGAAAACCCTTTATTGACTGTCTGGACCTCTGCTCACTACTTTGTTCCTGCATCACACCCCTAGACAACGCTAAGGTAACGTAATGTGCCGATCTCAACAATCAATCAGAGGCTCATTCGGGGGTAGCGCTACAGTTACTTCCTTTGATAAGTTCATAGATAAGGAATGGGAACAGCCACAGAAGTCCTTTGTGGTCCCTCAGCGCCTGGCGGTCCGTTACCCTTTTAAGGACAGCCTTTTGAAAAAATGGGCTTCTCCTCTGGTGGGTGACCCCCGCCGTCGTGGGCTACTTAGCCAATCTTCTCCTGAGAGCAGCTTCTGGCTCAGAATTAGAGGTGGATGTGACTATTGCCAGCCAGACCCTCCGAGAATTCGGGTGGGTGTTAAACATCCAAGTCAGTCCTGGTACCGACTCAGCATTTGGAATACCTGGGGTTGATTCTGGACTCCGTGAAGGAGAAAGTCTTTCTTCCCCTAGAAAAATTGCAGACTTTTCAGTCTGCGGTGAAGCTGTTGGCATCCCACAAATGGTCATCTCTCCGTTTTTGTACGAGTGTCCTGGGTCTGATGGTAGCCTCCTTCGAGGCAGTACCGTATGCCCAGTTACACACGCGATTATTGCAGAAGGAGATCCTGTCCAAATGAAACAAATCTCCATTGTCTCTGGTTCGCGAACATTTGCGGAAGTTCAAGTTCGCCGTTCGCGAACGGAAAAGTTTATGTTCGTGACATCTCTAGCCGTCACTGGATTTTACTTTCCTTCTGTTTACATGTATGTGAATTGGATTAGTTTTGAACTGCATTCGATTCGCATGACATGTGAGTCAAAACATGTACGTATTAAATAACAATAGAAAATATCGCGCTAAGAGATATGAATAGCTGAAATTGAAACAAATTATATATATATGTGAAAATAGTGTTAACCTAATAACCAAAGCTGCAATCTTTAACCACACGTGGTAAACATGTAAATACAGATAAGAAACATTAAAGAAAAAATTGGGCTAATCATACCATATGATGACCATAGTGTTAAGAAATAATTAAATAAATATAAAAAAAAAATATTAATCACTAGGCAAAAAATATATAGATACTGTTCTAGTGAGACAACCAGTGTTACTAAACAAATTATTAACTGTGAAAAAATAAATAAATTCAATTCAGTCCAAAAAATATGGATGACTTCTGTACATAATGTCCGCATCCCAATATCAACTTCAATATCCCAATATCATCCATGTAGATTGAAGGGGGAAAGCAAGATGTAAAGATTCCACCACCGGTCAGGTTTGGATAGAATAGAAGAAATCCACCAGGAGCTGGGTAGGTAATAAACTCTTACCAGATTCCAAACTGAATGAAGCATATAGATCCACTCAATCCCGGAAGGGAGGGGGGGGGGGGGAAGCTGCGACACTCCTCTGCATTCAGCTGGTCCTCGTTTTGGTAGATGTGGATTCCAATCTCCTTTCTAGGGTCCTAAACTGGTTGCACAGCTCCAGAAACTCCAGTAAGAGACCCAGGGAAAAAGAGGCACTCAAATAGTGATGTACCGTAATAAAATCCGGGCTTTATTAAAAATCGTGTAATGGTTTACACTCATTGTACTTCCTAGGTACAATAATTTAAAAGCATTTGAATCCAACAAGAGGAAAATACAAAACAAGCGAACGTGCGCCCGTGCTTCCGGGGTCACGTCTGGATGCGGTGACGTCAGTGCGTGGCTCCACCCTGACTAGTTTCGACCAATACGAACGTTCTCAAAGGGTACTGTATGTAGAAAATCAAACGCATGTGCAGATATGTACCACGCGTCTCTGCTGGGTCCTGAAGTCCGGGCAACGTCCTTTGGTACATTTACAGACGCATGGCATCACATGCAATGTCATTTTTACCTGGAGGAGAAAGGAGAAAGAACAAAGCACCCAATTTTTTTTTTTATCCAATTGTGGAGGAGAGAGGGAGGAGCCAGTGGCAAATAACTTGTTTTTTGGGGTAAAGGTCAGCTTTAATGCCACGTACACACGACCATTTTTAATGGTCTAGAAAAAACAAAATTTTTTTCAACCCGATTATTGTTAAGCCTGCCTTGCCTACACTGAATCGTGAAAAAAAAATGGTCTAGCAAAGCGTGGTTACGTACAATATGTACGACAGAACTATAAAGGGGAAGTTCCATTCGAATGGCGCCACCCTTGAGACTGCTTTTGCTGATTCATGCTTTTCAGTCTTCGTGCTTTTCAGTTTGTTACAGTGTGATGAATGTGCTATCTCCATTACGAACGCTACTTTTACCATAACAAGCGCTCCCGTCTCAAAACTTGCTTCTGAGCATGTGCGTTATTTTCACCTCGTTAAAGCCTACACACAACCATTTTTTACAACATCGTTAAAAATGGCGCAAACATTTATAGCATGTTCTAAATTTTTAATGGCAATTTTTAACGTCACGAAAATGCTCTGGAGCCTACACCTGATCATTTTTAATGACATAAAAAAAATTCAAATCGCGCAAAAACGATCGTGTGTAGTACGTGGCATAAGTTCTTCAGGTTGTATAGAAGTGTGCACATTTCTACATATCTTTCTACATATGTATATATATATATATATATATATATATATATATATATATCTCTGTGCATTCACACATTGTACATCCACCCTCATATTAGTTATATGGCATTAAAATGTACTATTCTTCATGATCATGTTATTATCAACACAGTTCATATTGGAGGAATGATTTTCTATTATATCTTACTTTTTTTTTTTTTTAACATTTTAGGGAAAAAAAAAAAAAATGAAAAGAGGGCTCGTCCGGGATTTGAACCCGGGACCTCTCGCACCCTAAGCGAGAATCATACCCCTAGACCAACGAGCCAGCTGCTTGTGTGCTCTGATGAGGATGAATGGAGTGTGATCCTGACACTAAATACTTTGTATCTTTAGCTGTATAAATAGAGATGTTAGATCCTAACACTGAGAACGGAGTGCTGTGCGGCTGTATCCCTTGGGATTCCCTCCCTCCCCCCACTACATGGATTATCCCGGAGATAAGACACGGGGCGGTACATCGCTGATAAAGCCAAGACTGACAGAGGGAGGAGTGATGTGAGCATAGAGGGGGGGGGGGGGGGGGTTAGAGCTCTGTTTCTTCACAGAGTGAATTGTTACATTGGAGGAAGAAAGGAGTAATTATAGAGGAGAGGTGTATCTATAGAGGAGAGGTGTATCTACAGAGGAGAGGTGTACTTATAGAGGAGAGGTGTACTTATAGAGGAGAGGTGTATCTACAGAGAAGAGGTGTACTTATAGAGGAGAGGTGTACTTATAGAGGAGAGGTGTATCTACAGAGGAGAGGTGTACTTATAGAGGAGAGGTGTACTTATATAGGAGAGGTGTACTTATAAAGGAGGGGTGTATCTACAGAGGAGGGGTGTACTTATAGAGGAGAGGTGTATCTACAGAGGAGAGGTGTATCTATAGATGAGAGGTGTATCTATAAAGGAGAGGTGTACTAGAGGAGAGGTGTACTTATAGAGGAGAGTTGTATCTATAGAGGAGGGGTGTACTTATAGAGGAGAGGTGTACTTATAGAGGAGAGGTGTACTTAAAGAGGAGAGGTGTACTTATAGGGCCAGATTCTCAGCTGAGATATGACGGTGTATCTCAGATACACCGTCGTATCTCAGTTTTTTTCAATGGGTATCTATGCGTGTGATTCCTAGAATCACTTACGCATAGATACACTAAAGTTCCGACAGGTGTAAAACAATTACACCGTTGGATCGTAGATGTAATGACAGCGCCGGCCGCTAGGTGGCCTTTACGTTGTTTTCTCATTTGCCTATGCAAATGAGCCTAATACGCCGATTCCCGAACGTTTTTATGCCGCCCCGTCGTAGTAAGTTGCGGTGGCGTAGTGTAAATGGCTTACGCTACGCCGGCGCGGGATCTACGAGAATCTGGCCCACAGAGGAGAGGTGTACTTATAGAGGAGAGGTGTACTTATAGAGGCGAGATGTACTTATAGAGGAGAGGTGTATCTATAGAGGAGAGGTGTACTTATAGAGGAGAGGTGTATCTATAAAAGAGAGGTGTACTAGATGAGAGGTGTACTTATAGAGGAGGGGTTTACTTATAGAGGAGAGGTGTACTCATAGGGCCAGATTCAGGTAGATGGGAGCATCTTTGCTCCAGAGTAACGCTTCTCATTTACGTTACTCTGCTGAAATTTTAGGAGCAAGTGCTGTCATTCATGAAGCACTTGCTCCTAAAGTTGCGGCAGCGTATCGCAAATGAGCTGGCGGAATTCAAATTGGGCGGGTACGGGGCGTGTAGTATTTAAACTAAGCGCGATCCCGCGGCGAACGTACTGCGCATGCGTCGAGTGTCAAAGCATCCCCGTGCGCATGCTCCAAATTCTGTGAATGAACGTCAATGACGTCACATTCCCATTCATGAACTTTTTACGCAAGCGACGCTATTTATTTTTTTTCCGACGCGATGACGACGCCTATACCTAACATAGGATACTCCACTAGGGGGCTGCTTTATCTATGCGCCGCGTATCGCTTCCGGAAACGTCGTAACGTCACTGCGTCGCGCCCGAATTCGCTCATGAATTGCCGATTTCCGCTCATTAACATATTTTTTGAGCGTAAATCGGCGGGAACGCCCCCGGCGCCATTTTTTTTTTTTAAAGAAATTTTTATTGGAATTTTCACAGTACAGTGGAATAAAACAAGGTATGCTCAAATGCATATAGAAGCATGTACAAAATAAAATAAAATAAAATAAAATAGAAAAAAAAAGGGGGGGGAGGAAAAACACATTCAAACCAGTGGCACTGTGATTACTTGTATAGCAATATTACAGCAGCAAGAAGATGTGTCAGAACAAGTGCTAGTACTTACAGGGGCGGAAGCAACAATCGGAGTATTAGAAACACAAAAAAAGAAATACAATACACCATTAGGAACCCCGGATGATAGACTGACTGTGAACGTTGCGATAGGTGAAACTAACAGATAAGGGCATGCACATATCAGGAACGTCAAGGGGTCTCTAGAGTGCGTTGTCATGGCTCAGGGTGGCAGGAACTTTGAGGGGTCAGACAGGTTGGAGACTTTAAGGATGCCCAAGGAGTTTGTTAGGTCTCGTTTGAGATACCAATCTGTATAGCGGAACGGTTGCATGAGTTTTTGGAGATCATCGTGGGTGAACGAGTGTTCCATGAAGTTACGCCATCTCGTAAAAAAACGTGAGGTGGAACGAAAGTTCAACACAATGGTGTCCAACCTTTCCAGATAGAAAAGCGATAAGAGGGCTTTTTTCACTACTACTAGATTTGGTGGTGTTGGGCTAATCCAGTGAGACATTATAGTCCTACAGGCCACCAGAAGGCAGATATGTGCCCAGGGGGAGACGTGAAGCGAGCTCTTTGATTGTGGTGTGTGTGAGGGTGGATCACAGCCGAATAAACATATCAGGTGGTGCCTGGGGATCAGTAGTTTGGCGATCTTGTGGATAAAGGACAGCACAGAGTCCCAGTAGGTAACGATAGGTTTGCACTGCCAGAGGCGGTGGAGCAGTGTTGGGCGCGGAGCAGAGCACCAGGGGCAGTGTTCTTGTGCTGGTTCCGCCTTGTCAATACGAAAGGGGTAGTAAGCTCTGTGAATGATTTTGAATTGCGTCTCACGCCATGTTTCGCATACGGTGAGTTCGCGAACCCGTCTGTACCGGCGCCATTTTTAAGTTGAAGTAACGATGCGATGTCGAAACTCATTTACGCTGCTCGCATCGGAACTTCAACCCGGCGTTTCTTGTTTTCTGGTTACAGAAAACAAAAACGCTGGCTTAAAGTGACAGTTAGGCTGGCGGATCACTGGATCCGCCAGCCTAACTCTTCATGAATCTGGCCCATAGAGGAGAGGCATATTTATAGAGGAGAGGTGTATCTATAGAGGAGAGGTGTATCTATAGAGGAGAGGTGTATCTATAGAGGAGAGGTGTGTGTACTAGAGGAGAGGTGTATCTACAGAGGAGAGGTGTATCTATAAAGGAGAGGTGTACTAGAGGAGAGGTGTACTTTTAGAGGAGAGTTGTATCTATAGAGGAGAGGGGTATCTATAGAGGAGAGGTGTACTTATAGAGGAGTGGTGTACTTATAGAGGAGAGGTGTATCTATAGAGGAGAGGTGTATCTATAGATGAGAGGTGTATCTATTGATGAGAGGTGTGCTTATAGAGGAGAGGTGTATCTATAGAGGAGAGTTGTATGTATAGAGGAGAGGTGTATCTATAGAGGAGAGGTGTACTTATAGAGGAGAGGTGTATCTATAGAGGAGAGGTGTATCTATAGAGGAGAGGTGTATCTATAGAGGAGAGGTCTTATACCTGAAGGGTTTCACATGTACTGTCACTTTAAGGCTGGCTCCATCCAGGAGTGATGACAAGGGTCAAGGGGCATAGCAGCCATGAGATGTATGTTGCAGTGTACAGCCAGTGTACAGCCTGTACTGAAACAAACATCAGTTGTTCTCACAACTCAGAGGATATAACAGTGGCGATGAGGGTGGGATTTACAAAGTGTCTATCAGTCTGAGAGAGAGACAAAGACATTGTGGGTTGTCACCTGGATAAAAGCAATCACAAATCCCAGCAGGAAAATGTCATTAATTGGGACATTAAGTCAGTTTGATGGAGAACAGACATCCTTCCCCCTATCGGTGGTAGGCAGGGCCAACTTAATAAAAATTGTATGGGCTCCACAACTCCTATGTATCTTCCATAATTCTCCGATGTGGATATCGAACAAATGGTTCAAAAGAATCGACACTCAGATGCGGGAGCTGATATGGAAGAAAAAGGTAGCTAGGATCAGTTTAACCACTTTGCAATATAGGAAGAATAGGGGGGCTTGCAGTCCCTCACCCCAAAATGTATTTTTTGGCCTCTCAGCTGGCGGGATGGGGATGGGAAGATGGGATGGGAAGAAAGAGAGGATACGAATAGAAACCTGGTGACCAGTATGGTTCCCTCATTAAAGGCAGCCTCTCATCTTGAGATGGACTTGCCCAGTATGCCACATTCAGCACAGGCAATTGACCCTGGAGAATATACAAGAGGAAAGTATCATATGGTAACAAGATTGTTGGACCTGGCAAGAAAGCTCATTGCACGTTATTGGATGGCTCCGGTGGTTCCCACTGGGAAGCAATGGATTGCGTATGTTAACTCCCTGTTGGGTAGAGAATATCTGGCCTATAAACGAAGGAAGACAGAGTGTAAATTTTAGGAGATTGGGCAAAAAAAAAAAGAACAAGAGGTGGACATTGGAATATCATGAGAATGTAAAAAAGTTGTATAATACATTTTAATTGAATTGTAATAGATGCCGAATAGGCATGTATGTATTAAATGAGAAAAGATAAAATAAAGTGGATTAAAAAAAAGGAATGAAAGCCAAAACATTTGTGTATACATATGAAAAACACTATAAATAAATTTTTCTATCTTATAAGTGATCACATACCCTCTGTTTTCAGCTGCATAAGGAGCTCAGAGAGCTGGGCGGTGGGGGAAAAACCACAGCATGCTGGTCTTACTAGTGAATGGCTGTGCAGGGGGGTGCATGTCAGCAGAATCTGATCATGGGAGGATAGCATGCTGAGTTCCCAGCACAGCCAGAATACTGACCATGCTGGGATGGATGTGCTCTCATGCCTGGTAATGGTCAATTTTTAATAGGAAAGCACAGTGATTGTCAGGAACATCAGGTATTTCACACAAAGGAAGCAATACAAAGAGAACAGTATACTTTTTTTTACACGTAAATTGTGCAGTAGGCACATATCAGGAATATGAAATGTTGGGGTAGCATATTCTTTAACTTAAAGTTGTGTATAAAGAGTCGGTATAATCCATACTTGAAAACCTTGTGGAATAATCTGTCATTTGTGTAGCACTACCCCACGCAGTGTAGTGTTCTATAAAAAAAAAAATCTCATTAGGGAGAGACATTCTTTCAACAATTTTTTTTCTATACAAAGGAGGACTCTGTTAAGTTTCTTTTCTTTATTTTATTTTATTATATGTGTATTGGTTAAAGATAAAAAAAAAAGAACAGACATCCTGGAGTTCCTAGGTTGACAGACTAAAACAGTATTTCAGTGCAAATGCCATCCCAGAAAACAGGCAAATAGCAATACTTGTGACAGTGGTTGGTGCTAAGACATATGACACTCTTAGGCCTCGTACACACGATCAGACATATCCGATGAAAACGGTCCGCGGACCATTTCCATCGGATATGTCCGATCGGGAGTTTGATCCGATGGCGTGTACACACCATCGGATCAAATTCCCCGCCGCCGCCACGTCACCGCCACGTCACCGCACCAGGAAGTTAAACACTTCCGCGCATGCGCCGAATCCATTCGGCAGCGGCGCGGCGGCGGTGCGGGACGACATGTCTGCTGGTAAGTGTACTAACCAGCAGACATGTCGGGCGGACAGATTCCCACCGGATAGATTTCAAAGCTTGCTTTGAAATCTGTCGGGTGGAGAAATCTGTCCGCTAGCCCATACACATATCCCCTCGTGTGTACGAGGCCTTAGAAATCTCCTTTGCCCTGAAAAACAGCAACTAAGACATTGGCAGAGCTCCTGACACTATTAGGCTCCATTCACATCTAGGCGTTTTGTCGCCTTACGCCTGACGCTGAAGCAGCCCTAGATACGCTGGAGGGGCGAATTAACATTGTCGGCTATGGAGATGGTTCACATCTCCACGCCAAACGCCCATACGCCTGAAGCTCAAACAAGTCCCGGACCCTTTTTTTCAGGCGTATCGGGCGTACGGGCATAGCCGGCAATGTTAATTCACCTCTTCTGCAAAAAATCAATAGGCGTTTTGTCGCCGCAAATCGCGGGGACAAAACGCCTATTGATTTGTCTCCGCAATACGCCGCTACAGCGTACGCCTAGATGTGAATGGAGCCTAAGATGATTACTCCCAGCCGAAACCACTAGAGATTGCAGAAAGGTTTTGGTTCTATCAGAGGCAGCAGCAGTTTATGTGCTTATCCTTTGCAGACTAGCCTCTACCTGTTCTTTTGGGGAGTACCTACCTACTGCACTGATAGATAAGTTTGTTATGGGACTGAATTGTGAGTCTAGCCAAAAGAGACTGTTAACAGAGAAAGACCTTACCCTTACAAAGGCAATTGAGATAGCTTCAGTGGTAGAAATGGCTGTGAAAGATACAGAGGAATTGAACCCCCAGGGCAGAAGGGAATTGGTGAAACAGGAAGTTTTCAGAACAGCAGCCAAGCCAACTGCCGAAAACTGGAAATACAGACCCACACCAAGCCAGGAGTCAGCTTGCTATTGTTGTGGGAATACAGACCATGACCACAAGGTTTAAGGATCAGACCTGTCATAATTGCGGTAAGACAGGCCATTTGAAACGAGTTTGCTGTAGCAAGAAGGTGCAAGATAAACAACCTCTGAACCCCAAGACAAAGATATATATGGTGGGAGGATATATATCATCATCTGAGTCAGAGGATGAGGAATTGCTCCACAGATTAGACATACATCATATGCATTCAGCACCCTCCGCAATGACTGTAGAGGTAACCGTTGAGAGAAAGAAACTCAAGATGGATGTAGACACAGGAGCAGCAGTTTCAGTTATCACTCAGAAACAATGGAGACAACTTCAGACCCGAACAACTGTCCGCCCAACACCAATTAAACTACAGACATACTCAAAGCAGATACTCCATCTACTGGGTTACACAAAAGTAAAGGTATTGTACAAGGGTCAGACAAAGAGACTGTCATTAAATATATTCTAGAAAATGGGGGACCCCTCTCTTTGGGAGAGACTGGATTGCTCACTTTGGTATTCCAGACATCACCATAAAACCCAAAGATCTTTGATGACCAGTTGGGGAAAATAAAGCATGACTGTGTGAGTGTCAAGCAGAAACCCAATGCTCAGCCTAAGTTCTTCAAAGCTCTGACAGTACCTTTCTCTCTCCGAGCAGCAGTGGAAGCAAAACTAAGTTGGCTGGAGGAACAATGTGTCATCTCAAAGGTAGAGCACAGCGAGTGGGCATCACCAGTTGTTCCAGTAAAGAAAGCGAATGTGGACTTGCACATTTGTGGCGTTTTTTGCATGGCACTGAAGTCCCCACTGGAAATAGACCAGTATTTCCTACCCAGAATAGATTACATTTTTGCCTCTTTTGCAGGGGGTCAAATGTTCAACAAGCTTGATATCAAAGAAGCATATTTACAGTTTGAGGTCCATCCTTCTTTCCTCACGTTTCTGACCATCAACACCCACAAGGGACTGTATCAGTACAATTGGATGGTGTTTGGGGTAGCCTCTGCCCCAGCCATTTGGCAACGAAAAATGGACGAGATTTTGGTGGACATTCCTTTCATGCAGTGCCTGCTAGATGACATGGGATGGACCAACCAGGAACACAAGCGTAACGTGGAGCTTGGGTTGGCAAAACTCCAAGAGCAGGGTTTGAAAGTGAACGTAGCAAAATGCCATTTCGTGGTGCCTAAATTGGAGTTTTGTGGCCACCTTGTGGATGCAGAGGGTATACACACCATGGAAGCCAAAGTTGATGCTTTAGTCAAAGCTCCAGCCCCAACCAATGTCCAGCAGCTGCGATCATAACTTAGCTTGCTGAACTATTACCACAAATTCCTGCCAGATCTGTCACACACTTTGTTTCCATTGAACAAGCTTTTGGAGAAACACTCCAGATGGGACTGGTCGGCTTCATGCCAACGTGCTTTTGAAGTTTCTAAGCGGAAGCTGTTGGTGTCACGCATTCTTGTGCACTATGACCTCCAGAAGCCTCTCACCTTGGCTTGTGATGCCTGACCCTATGGTCTGGGGGCTGTACTATCTCACCAGATGGGTCAGAAAAACCAATGTTGATGCGGACACAATGTTCCGACTGACAGGGAGGTCAATTGACTCTTCTCCATCGGTCAATAGTTGTTTTTTTCACCAGCCTGCCCTTCTTATCTTATGGGGAGATAGCAGCCCATACAGACAAGGATACTTTCCTGAAAACAATATTCTCCTGGGAACAGTCCGGTTGGCCTACAACCTTCACACAGGATTATGAACCTTATTTCTGTAGGGGTATGGAATTAACTGTGGCTGGCGACTGTGTTTTATGGGGAGACTGAGTGATCATTCCACAGACCCTCTGGAGACAGATTTTGGACTTGCTACATACTGGTCATCCCGGGGGCACATGTATGAAACAAAAGGCCAGAGGCTACGTGTGGTGGCCAAACTTAGACTCAGATATCACGACATATGTGAATGCTTGTGCTGGATGTGCACAAACTGCAAGAGACCCTCCTCGAGGGTGCGTCCAGCGCTGGACTTGGACCACGGCTTCCTTGGTTTTGCCTATACTTGGACTTTGCAGGCCTGATCAGAGGACACACCATTTTGATCATAGTGGACGCCTATTCAAAGTGGCCGGAGGTCATGCCTGTTACTCAGCCAATGACTAAGGCAACGGTTTCCATACTGTTACATCTTGCTGCTACGTTTGGATACCCCAATGAAATCATCACGGACAATGGTGCACAATTCACCAGCCAGGAGTTTCAGTGTTTCATGACTGCCCACAACATCAAGCACAAGTTGACCGCACCTTACCACCCGGCTACAAATGGTCAAGCAGAGCGGTTTGTGCAGACTTTTAAAAGCTATTTCAAAGCTACAGTGGCTGCAAGTAAACAGTCCCTATGACCCCAGCAGCTGGACTCCTTTCTTTCTGCTTACAGAAACACACCACCTGCAACCACTGGGAAAACTCCAGCGCAACTCCTTCTGGGTCGGCAGCCATGGACTGTTTTGGATATGATCTGCCCTTAAACTATCCAGGAACATGTACTGCAGTCCCATGACAAGATGGTCAAATATGATAAGCTCCCCCGATTCACAGCACAACCAAAGGTATAAGCCCAATCTTATGGGGCTTCCAACACCAGCTTCCTGCTGTCATTGCAGAGAATCTGGGACCCAAGATGTACAAAGTCCGCTTGGAAGATGGTTCCATTTGCAGACACCCTGCGGACCAACTGCATCCTCGTTCTCAACTGCCCGAATCCCTGATGCCGGTTGAACCACCAGTGTCTCAAGAATCTGCTCCCATCAGAACAGGATGCACGGGGACTGATGATTGGGGGGACTCTGAACTTTTGAACTCAGCTCTAACAGAGCTCTCCAGCCATGGTCCGGAGGTGTCAGGGAAGACAGACTTTCCATGCAAGCGCCCGGCATGCACCCATGCGTACTAGCACTTTAAGACACACACCTGTCACTAATAATGGAGTCAGGCAGGCTATTTAAGCAAGGCTCCTACAGAGGTTCCTTGCTGTTTGGTGTGCACCTTCCGTGTCATTTCCTGTTTCCTGTGTGACCTCTGACTCTGATCCAGCTTGTTGTTACCTGTGCATACCTGCTGCAAGTTCTGATCCCAGTTTCCCTTAGACTCTGATCCTGCCTGCTGATTCTGTCTGATGATCTTCCAGTACTACTTGGCTTGTGACCTGACCTCTCTTCTGCTTAACGTCTTTGCCTGATCTGCCTGATTATTACCGACCCGGCCTGTCTGACCCTGCATCCCGCTCATCCAGCCTGCTACAGCTTCCAGCCCTGCAAGCCTGCATCTGGTACTGCTCCGTGGTTCATCCCAGCCTGCCACCAGTCAAGCATTGTGTCAGCTCATCTACCTGCTGATCACCGCTACTACAGGGACTACTGAACTGTTTACAGGCACTCATACCCCACCGTGCTCCTGTGGCTACTGTTTCACTGCCAGTAGTCTGCGAGCCGGAGTTGTACGAGAGGCCTTCCTCTGCACGTCAGGCTCACATCCCAGGTACGTAACAGTACCAAACAGCCATGTCTGAGCCTGCAAGAGGATCCTCTCCAGTGGATGAAATATGTCAGCACCTCGCTGCTCTTACAAAAGCGGTTAAATCGCTGCAGGAGGGATACGTGCGTCTGGAAGAGCAGGTACAGTCCCTGTCCACTCCAGCAACCACAGCTCCTGCATCCGATCCTGCCTCCTCCACCACCCAAACTGGGACTTCAGCCAACCATACAGTAATGGTGTCACCCCCTGAGCCCCAAGTACCTACGCCTGAGAGGTTTTCCGGTGATCGGAGTAAATTTAGAGCCTTCCGCAATGCCTGCCAGCTCTACTTTGCTCTTCAGCCACAGACTTTTTCCCTGGAAGCCACCAAAATGAGATTTATTATTTCTCTCCTACAAGGGGAACCGCAGTCTTGGGCCCACCGGCTGTTAGAAGAGAAAAACGCACAACTAGACACCATGCAAACGTTCTTTGGTGCCATGGCACTGATTTATGACGACCCACATCGTACCACCACCGCTGAAGCCGCTCTTCATGCACTACAGCAAGGCCATAGAGCGGCCGAAGACTATGTCAGTGACTTTAGACGCTGGAGTGCAGACACCAGCTGGAATGATGCAGCCCTGCGTCACCAGTTTCGTTTGGGTCTCTCTGAAAATCTGAAAGATGAGCTCGCTCGGGTCGGGGTGCCAAGCTCTCTGGAAACCCTAATCACTACGTCCATCCAGATTGACCGCCGCCTACGAGAACGCAGGTCTGAAAAAACCATACAGCACTCACGTCCAACCTGGATGTTACCCAAGATCCCTGATTCTCCTAACCTGGCTCCTGGAAACTCTGCTTTCCCTACTCCAGAGACGCTTGAACCCATGCAATTGGGCCTGACCCGTTCTTCTTTGACTCCAGAAGAACGCCAACGCCGACGAATAAATAACCTCTGTCTGTACTGTGGAGCTGCCGGTCACTTTGTACGTACCTGTCCTGCCAAGCTGCGTAAATGTCTTTCCCTTTCTTCACCCAACCAGTTACCCCGGCCTGCCTTGTCTGCCAGCTCAGCGCATATCGCTCTGCCTGTTTCCTTCCAGCTGCCAGGAAGAACCGTATCAGTGACTGCTATTATCGATTCTGGAGCGTGTAGCTGTTTCATTGACCAGTCCTTCGCAGCTCAGCAACACATTCCTCTACAAACCAGAGAACAGGGGCTCACTGTATTCTTGGCTGATGGGTCTCACATTAAATCTGGACTGGTAACCAAGGTGACCCCACCAATGTTGACCACCTCCTCCACCAACCACCGAGAGCTGCTGCGTTTAGACGCAATCTCTTCGCCCTTCTATCCCGTCATCCTGGGCCTACCCTGGCTACAGGCCCACAACCCACAGATAGACTGGGAATCCGGAAGTGTCAAGTTCCAGTCACCATATTGCCAGAGACACTGTTTGGAAACTTCACCACCCTCACCTGCTACCCTGTTGTGTATGGACACAGACCCTGAATTATGTCAAGTAGTTCCGGATTCTTACCACGAATACCTGGACGTTTTCAGCAAACGAGGAGCAGACACCCTTCCCCCACACAGACCTTATGACTGCCCCATTGAACTCCTTCCCGGGGCCGAGATTCCATTTGGGCGCATCTTTCCTTTATCTGAACGGGAATCAGGGGTCTTGAAGGACTATATTGATGAGAACCTGCAGAAAGGATTCATCCGTCCCTCTACCTCACCGGCCGGTGCCGGTATATTTTTTGTAGAAAAGAAGGATCATTCCCTGAGACCATGTGTGGACTATCGTGACCTAAATAGAATAACAGTGAAGAATCGCTATCCCCTTCCTTTAGTCCCTGAACTGTTCCAAAGACTCAAATCAGCAAGCATCTTTACTAAGCTGGATTTAAGAGGGGCCTATAACCTGGTTCGCATACGAGAAGGGGATGAATGGAAAACTGCCTTCCGTAGCAGATTTGGGCACTTTGAATATCTAGTTATGCCCTTTGGCCTTTGTAACGCCCCTGCCACCTTCCAGTACTTTATTAACGATATTTTCAAAGACTTTCTGGATATTTTCGTGGTTGTCTACCTTGACGACATCTTGATATTCTCTGTATCATTAGAGGTGCACAGAGGGCATGTTAAAAGCGTATTGTGCCGGCTCCGCAAATATGGACTTTATGCTAAAGCCGAAAAATGCGTCTTTGAGCAACAGAGCATCCAGTTCTTAGGTCTGATCATTTCGACCGACGGGATCAAGATGGACCCACAGAAAGTCTCAGAGATACTAGATTGGCCAGCCCCCACAGACAAGAAGGGAATACAACGCTTTGTGGGCTTTGCCAACTTTTATCGCAAATTTATCAAAAACTTTTCCGCTATCATTCACCCTATTACACAGCTGACCAAACAAGGTATGCGTTTCTGTTGGACTCCTGAGGCTCAAGCCGCTTTTGAAACGTTGAAGAAACGGTTTACCATTGCTCCTGTCCTAAGTCACCCAGACTCTAACTTGCCCTATATTGTGGAGGTGGATGCTTCTGAAAGTGCAGTTGGTGCCATTCTATCCCAACGTCAAGGCCTCAAAGAGGTAACCCATCCAGTAGCATTCTTTTCACGCAAACTCACGTCAGCTGAAAGAAACTACGATGTAGGGGATCGGGAACTGTTGGCGATCAAAGCCGCGTTGGAGGAATGGAGATACTTGCTGGAGGGAGCGGCCCATCCAATTCTGATCTACACGGATCATAAGAATCTCGAGTACCTGCGGTCCGCTAAACGCCTCAAACCACGCCAAGCTCGCTGGGCTCTCTTTTTCTCGAGATTCTCATTTCATATTACATACAGGCCCGGATCAAAGAATACTAAGCCCGATGCGTTGTCACGCATGTTTGAAGATCCAAGAGACATCCTAATACCAGATACTATTTTACCGGCTGGAAACTTCCTGCTATTACACACTGACCTTTTGTCTCAGTTACAGCAAGCTTCTGCAGAAACACCCAGTCCTCCAGGGGTCACACTACAAGCAAAGAATGGACTATTATGGAGGGGTAAGCAGATTTTTGTACCTAAAGAGGTTCGAGCAATGATCTTGGGGGTTTGTCACGACCACCCTTTGGCAGGCCATTTTGGGGTTCATAAGACTGTTGAACTTGTACAACGCTCATTTTGGTGGCCAGGGTTGGAGAAAGACTGCAGATCCTATGTAAATTCATGCACCACCTGCATCCGGAGTAAAATCTCCCGTAACAAGGCTTGGGGATTGCTCAGACCTCTGCCTATACCTGACAGACAGTGGCAGATGATTGCTATGGATTTTATAGTTGATCTTCCACCATCTGAATAATGCACCGCTATCTTTGTGGTAGTAGATCGCTTTTCAAAGATGGCTCATTTCATTCCCCTAAAGAGTACACCATCGGCTGCAGAAACTGCTCGGGTGTTCATAAAAGAAATTGTCAGACTTCATGGAGTCCCTGCAAATATCGTGTCTGATCGCGGCGTCCAGTTCACATCCAGATTTTGGAAGGCCTTGTGCGAGACCCTACAGATTGAACTCTCATTCTCTTCCGCTTACCACCCACAAACTAATGGGCAGACGGAGAGAACTAATCAGACCCTAGAACAATACATCCGTTGTTTTACTTCTGTTGTCCAGGACGATTGGGTATCATTATTACCCCTGGCGGAATTCGCCTATAATAATGCCAACCATTCTGCCACCAAGCAATCCCCGTTCTTTGCTAATTACGGATTCCATCCCACCTTCTTACCTAATCTTGTCACAGAATCTTCCGTTCCAGCTGTCCAGGATACTCTGGACTTTTTCTCTCAAAATAATATGTTGTTGCAGGAAACCATCGCGAAAGCCCAGGAGGACAGCAAGAAGTCATTTGACAAGAAAAGAAGAGGGGAACTAATCGTGCAACCAGGAGATCAAGTATGGCTTTCAACGACGAATTTGAAGATGCTATGTCCTTCTAAAAAGCTGGCACCAAGGTTCGTAGGACCATTTCCGGTAAGGAGAAAAATTAATGATGTTTCTTTTGAATTAACCTTACCTGAATCTTTTAAGATCCACCCAGTGTTTCATGTTTCCTTGCTGAAGCCTGTTGTGCCAGATCCATTTCCAGAACATAGACCTGGTCCTCCCACACCTATTATTATTGATGGGGATGAGGAATTTGAGGTCGAGGCTGTTTTAGACTGCAGGAAAAGAAGGGGTCAGACGCAATATTTAATTAAGTGGAAGGGTTATGGTCCAGAGGAGAATTCCTGGGAACCCGCACAAAATGTACATGCCACAGACTCGATCCGTGCCTTCTTCCGCAGGAACCCACAAAAGAGGAACCAGTTGGGCACCCGGAGGTTGCCCGTAGGGAGGGGGCAATGTCAGGGAAGACAGACTTTCCATGCAAGCGGCCGGCATGCACGCATGCGTACTAGCACTTTAAGACACATAGCTGTCACTAATAATGGAGTCAGGCAGGCTATTTAAGCAAGGCTCCTACAGAGGTTCCTTGCTGTTTGGTCTGCAGCTTCCATGTCATTTCCTGTTTACTGTGTGACCTCTGACTCTGATCCAGCTTGTTGTTACCTGTGAATACCTGCTGCATGTTCTGATCCCAGTTTCCCTTAGACTCTGATCCTGCCTGCTGATTCTGTCTGATGATCTTCCAGTACTACTTGGCTTGTGACCTGACCTCTCTTCTGCCTAACGTCTTTGCCTGATCTGCCTGATTATTACCGACCCGGTCTGTCTGACCCTGCATCCCGCTCATCCAGCCTGCTACAGCTCCCAGCCCTGCAAGCCTGCATCTGGTACTGCTCCGTGGTTCATCCCAGCCTGCCACCAGTCAAGCATCATGTCAGCTCATCTACCTGCTGATCACCGCTACTACAGGGACTACTGAACTGTTTACAGGCACTCATACCCCACCGTGCTCCTGTGGCTACTGTTTCACTGCCAGTAGTCCGCGAGCCGGAGTTGTACGAGAGGCCTTCCTCTGCACGTCAGGCTCACATCCCAGGTACGTAACAGGAGGTCTGTTCACCCTCTGAGCTAGTGGATCCCTTCTTGGCCCCACCAGTGCCCATTCCGTCCAGCCCTGTTTCCCCCTATCCCGAGTCTCTGGGTGCTCGCTCTCAATGGCACAGTTGCCCTCCTGACCGGTTTCAGTTGCAAGAACGAGACTTTCGACGGGGCCGACGGAAGTGATCAGATGACATTTTATCCCCGCAGCTTTCCATCTGGATGCGAGAGAAGTCCTGTGAATCTCCTGTGTTTGGAGGACTGTTATTAGACAGTTATTAGTTAATGTTTTGTGCCTTTTCTTTCCTGAAGGGTTCCATATGTACTGTCACTTTAAGGCAGGCTCCACCCAGGAGTGATGACAAGGGTCAAGGGGCATGGCAGCCATCTTAGTGCACATGTATGGAAGCATAATAAGATGTACTGTCCTGAGATTAGGGTTGCCACCTTTTCCTCAAGCCAAACCCGAACACGCCACTACATATGGTGGGTGTGGCCATATTGTGGGAGGGGCCTCACGGGGCATGATTAAATTAAACAAAATAATTATATTACCTATAAAATATGCTTACTTTGCTGTGGGTGGTATATGGAGGGGGGGGGGGGGCAGAACTGTATGTATGGCTGTGGATGGTAAATGGAGGGGGGGGGGCAGAACTGTATATATGGCTGTGGATGGTATATGGAGGGGGGGGGCAGAACTGTATATATGGCTGTGGATGGTATATGGAGGGGGGGGGGCAGAACTGTATATATGGCCGTGGATGGTATATGGAGGGGGGGGGCAGAACTGTATGTATGGCTGTGGATGGTAAATGGAGGGGGGGGGCAGAACTGTATATATGGCTGTGGATGGTATATGGAGGGGGGGGGGCAGAACTGTATATATGGCTGTGGATGGTATATGGAGGGGGGGCAGATCTGTATGTATGGCTGTGGATGGTATATGCAGGGGGGGGGGGCAGAACTGTATGTATGGCTGTGGATGGTATATGGAGGGGGGGGCAGAACTGTATGTATGGCTGTGGATGGTATATGGAGGGGGGGACAGAACTGTATATATGGCTGTGGATGGTATATGGAGGGGGGGCAGATCTGTATGTATAGATAATGTATGGTGGGGGCAATTGGTGAGGACTGTGTGTATGAGGGGGAGGGATGAGAGCTCTTTGATGTGCTGACATGCTAATAACAGAAAAAAAACTTACTTTAAAAGTTGAGCTCTCATTCTCAGCAAGATCGTCACATACTTCACAGAGCAGCAGGGAATGCTGAGGCTCCGCCTTTAACCCCACCTCCATGTCTATTCTGCAGCCAGTCAGAGGGGAGCTGAGCACTCTGTGTCCCATGTGCCATCTTCCACTCTGCAGCACACAAATTGACACAATGCAGACGGAGGCGCGCCGGAGGGGAGGGGCTAGCACAGTGTTGCACACATGTTTACAGCCCGGCTGGGGGCTAACAGAGAGCACTGCTGCGGGCGGCGGACACGTACTACTAACACTCAGGCTCTGTTGCGGCCGGGCCAGGATGGCTTTTTTTTTTTAAATGTGCCCGGGTCTCAGGCGGCTTCAAAACCGGGCACATATGTCCAAACCCGGACTGTCCGGGTCAAAACCGGACAGGTGGCAACCCTACCTGAGATACATGCTGCAGTGTACAGGACCTGAAATAAACATCCATTGTTCCAGACCAGAGTCTTGTGTGTCTCACAACTCAGAAGATATAACAGGTGCATCTATAGAGAAGAGGTGTACTTATAGAGGAGAGGTGTTTCTATAGAGGATAGGTGTATCTATAGAGGAGAGATGTACTTATAAAGGAGAGGTGTATCTATAGAGGAGAGGTGTTCTTATAGAGGAGAGGTGTATCTATAGAAGAGAGGTGTATGTAGCGCTACCCCCGCAGGAGCCACTGGTTGATTTGGGATCTACTCTCTTTTGGTTTAGCTCACCCCTCTTTAACTAGCTCGAACCCTCCCTTGACACTTTAGAAGTCTGGTGGGTGTATTGTGACCCCTGCTGGGCTGGGGACGCAATGACAGGCATATAATATTCCTGTAATAGCAGTATTACCTGAATAATGGACGGTCCCTCCAGACAAGAATAATGCACTTCACACAGTAGTATACTTAAATCAAAAGAATACGTTTACTTCATATATGCTCAAAGAGAGCAACACAAGTTTAAATCATCAAATGTACAATTGCTAGACAACAACTCAATATGATTTCGCAAGGGCCCTTGCGGAAATCAGCAAATGGTATTAATGAATGAAAACAGACCTTATGTTACAGAATGGTACCATTCAACTAAACTAAAGTGAATAGTCCGTGTACACGAGCTCCCACCAGTAAGCAGTCCTGAAAACACTACAGTTCATGTTGCGGCCGGGTGGTGCACGTTAGATTTGTAATCCACATAACAGTAACGGTGGTGAGCTGAACACTGGCCAGTGACAGTCACTTATGCATAACCACTATTAACATTAAAAGGCCTCTAAGGTTAAGCTGGAGGCCAAATGTGTGTGGGCGGCCTGTGAGGTGGCACTAAAGTGTCTGTCTAAGGCAGTGGTTCTCAACCTTGCTAGTGCCGTGACCCCTTGATAACATTTCCCAAGTTGTGGGGACCCCCAACAGTAAAATTTTTGTGACGTGAGTTGTCAGCACCCAAGGCAAGTTAAGTAATTTGTGCCCCTAACGCACGGACTTTTAGCGCTCCCTGAGTCCTTTCCACTCATACAGTATTAAAACCACTTATGGTACATTTTAGGTTGTACCACTCTTTTTTTCTCCTTTCTTTCCCTTTCTATATCTCTCTATTGGCTGGGAAAGTGGTGCAGGCTTCAGAAATAAATCAGGATTTGGTGACCCCTGGCAAATTGTCATTCGACCCCCAAGTTGAGAACCACTGGTCTAAGTGGAGAACTAAGAGTTGAGCATGTGCTCTCTCACCCGACAGGGCGACCCGCTTGAATTCCTCTCAGAAAGTGCGTTGGTGAATCACTGCTCCACAGCACTGGGATCCCGGACGAGGGTGCTCCACTGGTTCAGATGTCAGCTGGGTTTCCTCTCCGATCACAGGCTGGATACTGGAGTCTCGTTCCCCTCCGGGTGGCTGGTCTCTTGGTGAATTTAGGCCTAGGCTTCTGGGACTAGCAGCATGGCTGTCTCTGTCAGCAGCTCCGCAGAGGAGAAAAACACTGGTCTCCAGAGAGAGAAAAGGCGCCACACACTCTTCTTAAGTAACTTCCCCCAGAAGTCTGTGCGGAGGTGTCACATGCTCCAACAGGGCAGGGCATTGTGGGAAATGTAGTCTGTTTCTCTTAAGAGTCAATGGAGTCCATATCCCCCAATGCATAATTCCTTAAAGATAACTTACATATTTACAAACGTGAATAAAGTTCCAGCGGGGATGGCCTGTCATTATACTCTGACAGGAAGACCCCGCTACACACTCCCCCCTCCTGAAATCTTTGGTTCCCAAAAAAGGTAAAAGTATGTATGCTGGTACATGCTTTTCAAAATACAAGTGGAGAAAAGGGTTGTTAGAATAGGCAAGGTAATAAATTCTGTGCATCATTTCTCACATTGCTCAAAGCTAAACAACTCATTGATTGACACAAAGCGGGCAGGGAAACCTCCCACCAATCATTGGGTATGGGCAGGTTGTCCTGCCCGCTGTTTACTAACACTGAAGCATTAGTTTCAGATGTGTCAGGAGGTGAGCAGGGGTTATCCTCCACTAAGTTGACAGCCGGAGGATCGCACACAACATATGGGGCCAGATTCAGAAAGACTTACGCCGGCGTATATCACGATACGCCGTGTATGTGTAAATATGCGCCGTCATATCTATGTCCCGTACCCACAAAACTAGATACGCCTGAAAATAGGCTTCCTCTGACCGACCTAACTTTCCTACGCCGGCGTATCGTAGGCGCATATTTACACTGGACGAATCTGGCGCTCCCATTGATTTCCTATTCAAATATGCAAATGAGGGAGATACGTTGATTCGCGAACGTACGCGTGGCCGGCACAGGCTACGCGCAGTGCGCCTAAGTCCTACGTCCGGCGTAAAGTTATTCCAACAAATAGCTGGTTTATCTTTGCACCAGACGTGCACAGGTCAGCTGGAGAGCAGCTACATCAGCACCGTTACGGACGAACTTAGCAAGTTGAGCAAAATTTTGGAACAGCATCCCCCTGCCGATTAGACAGGTTAGCAATCTCCTGGCTTTCCGTCGTAAACTTAAAACCCACCTGTTTACCCAAGCCTATGGCTGAATCAGTAGAGGGGTGTCTTGAGTCCTTCTCATGTTATACTAGGTTTCTCCCTTCTTAGTACCCCTTTTAATTGTTGCGGTGCCGACTTTTGTTCTCTGCTATGGGTGATGTGTACTTTTGCGTTTGGCGCTTCGAGGCCCTATGGGTAAGACCGGCGCGATATTAAACACTTTTTAATAATAATAATAATAACCCCACTTGCAGGACAACACATCTGTCTGCCAACATGCCAGGGGCAGCCGTGGGCCTAGCACTGCTAATGGGTGCACCGGTACGGAGGAGGAGGGCACGTGAGAGGATATACCGCACGCGCATGAGCCTCTTTGGCATGGGTGATGAGGAGGTGTATCGCATCTTCAGATTCAGCCCTGATGCCATCCTGGAAATAACCACAGCCCTAAAAGATGACATCACCAGCAAGACACACCGCTCACAAGCAGTGAAGCCACTGGTCAAGGTACTGGCAACACTCCATTTCCTTGCCAGTGGCTTGTTCCAGCGTACAAGTGGAGTCGTGGCTGGGATGTCACAATCCACCATTAGCAGATGTGTTTACCAGGTTGTCCCTGCAATCCTCAGATGCATGTCATCAGACCCACCAATGAGCATCTGCGGCAGAAGACAATGCTGGATTTCTACAGAATTGCAGGATTCCCATGCACCATCTGGGCCATTGATTGCACACATGTGGCACTACAGCCCCCCCCGTGCCACAGAGCACATATATCGCAATCGGAAGCACTGGCATTCCATCAACGTACAGGTGATAGCCGATGCCCAATGCCTCATATGTTACGTCAATGCGAAACACCGCGGGTCCAGCCACAACAGCTACATATACCGTCAAAGCCCCATCCCAACAGAATTCGAACAGAACGTGTACAGGGACAGCTGGCTGGTTGGTGAGTGACATGGGAGTCAGACATGACTGTCCGACCCCATAATGCAGACATCACGAGAGGCACATGCATGGCTAACATCCTCCTGTCTTTTCCCTTCCAGATGACTCTGCATATGCACTTGGGCCCCATCTCATGACTCCATACCGGAATCCCCAAACCAGAGGAGAGAGAAGATACAATGCTGCACACATACGTACCCGTGCAGTGGTGGAACAAACATTTGGCCTTCTGAAGTCCCGTTTCCGATGCCTGGATAAGTCCAGGGGGGCCCTGTTGTATTCCCAAAACTTTGTGTGTCAAATCATGGGTGCATGTTGCATGCTGCACAACTACGCCATGAGAAAGGGCCTGCAGATTGACATATGTGATGACCTGACTTCCGACCCACACAGTCCCCCCCTGCCCGAGGCTACCACCTCTGCTGAGGGAAGAGCAGTCAGGAGATGCCTCGCAGTAGGCATCTTTGGATGTTAAACAGACACATTCAGCATGGCACACAGACAATGCACGCATGCACACCACTGTGGTCCCTAGATCACACACACTACATCCACATCACATTTGGATTAGCCCAAGTCCGGCATGCAGGACTTGGGAGCAGCAACGCCGCGCCAAGGCCCCAATGGTGTCGCTGTCCATTCATGCCACATTTACACGGCCGTGGGGATAACTTCTCCCCAGCGACAGAGGGTGACACCCCTTACTGGCAAGAGTGTCACCCCCACATTCAAACACCATTCACACTGTAGTCTGCACTACTGACCGTGTCCAGTCATAAAAAACAAACAAAAAAAACTCATGACCTGAGCATAAAAAATAAACGCCACTCATTTGGCCTGACGAGGGCTGCTTTCTGGCTCCTCAGCTGCCTGGAGGGAGCCTCGGGTGGGGGGGTGTAGCATCTGGAGGTGGCTCATCCCCGGATGGGCCACTCCTGGCAGGTGATGGCTGCCTGCCCTCCAAGGCCACGGCAATGCGGCTGAGAAAGTGGTTGGTCTGGGCCTGCATCCTCAGCTGTCGGTTGACATTTTGCCGCTGGTTGCGCTGCCTTTGCCTCCCCTCATCCCGGATGGCAGCCGTGTTTGCCTGGACCGCCCCAGTAAGGGTGCGAACCTCTGCCTGCAGCCTGCAGGCTGGTGACCACTGCAGCACAGTTGCAGCTGACATCCTGCATTGCCTCAGTCATCTGTACTACGGAGGCCAGGCTGTCAGCCACCCGGTGCAGGTGTCCAGTTAAATCCCCAATATGCCGGGTCTGCCGGGCCTGGTCCCTAGCCATTTCGTCATGCACAGCTTCCTAAACACCCCTGGTCTTCTGTGTCGCCTTCCTGGGGGCAGAAGATGGTTGGACCCGGCTGTAAGGAGTTGCCCTTGAGGGGCTTCCCCTGCTAGTGGCGGAGCCTGAGGGGCTTCCCCTGATGGGGGAGGAGGTGCAAGAGGGCCCGGCCAAAGAGGAGGAATCCTACAAATAAACGCACCCCTGATCCGAGGTCACGGTCTCCTCCTCAACCACCTCCAGAGGAGACGTGTGGCCACTCCCATCCACCGCTGGATCCTGGCTTCCTAGGGGGTCAGGATCAGCATGATGTTCTGGTGACAATGGCGTGGAATGGCCACCGGCAGCAGATGGCCCCGCTCCCTCCTGCACATCTGTGGATGACACAAAGCAGACACATGTTGGTGGACCCACACACTTGGCACATGTTCCCTTCTACCCCCTCACATGCTACACACCGAATGGGGGATAAACAACACTTACCTGTCCTCGAGGCTTCAGCAACGGAATCAAAGCCCTCCACGCCCTCCAACTGCTCCCTCTCCAGACACCGGACGACCACCTCCTCCTCCGGGGTCAAGATCACCGCACATGGTGGGCCACCCCCGTGCCCCTCTGGTGCCTCTTGATGGCGGCCACCTTCTCCCGAACCTTCTGCCTGACATCATTAATTTTTTTATTGATATCCGTGGCTGTCCGGGTCTCATTGCCTTGGATGTTAACATCAGAGGTGATGGTCTCCAGGATGACCTGCTTCCTGGCCTGGCTGGTCTGGCAACTTTGGGCACCATGGAGGTAGGCATCATACCTCTCCATGCCAGAGATGAGGGCTGTCAGCTCCTGGGGTGAAATTTTTTTCTTCCTCCTGTCCTTCCGGGGGGACGTTAGCAGCCATCGCAGAGCAAAAAGTACCTTGCTCAGGGTGGAAAAAATCAGGATGTACTTTTGCGTCGGACGGGCGCATGTCTGGGCGTATTTATGCGCTCGGCGTAAGACGGTACGCCTGGCGTATCCTAGGAAGTTGGGCCGGCGTAGTTGTGAGCATGCTCCGTGGATTATACGCCGGGCGTAAGTCTCTGCGCCAGGCTCAGGCCATCATTTGCATAAGGTCACACCCACTTCAACTTACGCTGGCTTGCGCCTTCACATTTATGTTACGCCGGCACAACGTTAGGAGCAAGTGCTTGGTGAATATTGTACTTGCCTCTCAAGGTTGCGTCAGCGTAACGTATATGCGCTGCGCTACACCGGCACAAAGATGCGCCCATCTACCTGAATCTGGCCCTAGATCTCTTTGATGAGTGGATAGTTTCTTCTGAACACTCTCCCAATTGGCTATAGGTCAGTCTCTTTGGAGAATGAATAGTTCTTCTTTCTTTTGGTCGCTCGGACATTGAGGTGTTAGGAAGAATAGGGTCTGTTTCATCACTCTGAAGAACAGCATCGTCCTCTTTTTCTGACACAGCAGGTTCCACAGGCCCTGAATCGTCTGGGTCTCTGTTTGGCAGGTTGGGGGCCTCCATAAAATCTTCAGTAGAGTATAAATCAACATCATCTTCCAGTTCTTCCTCAAGCACAGTCCGAGGTATAAATTCAGGGCCCTCTGGCCGAAGTGTCCCACTACTTGCCACTTCAAGTAGAGATTGTCGGATTTGGGGTTTTCATGAGCTTGTAAGTCATAATCATCACAATTATGACAAATCACGGCTTGAACTATCTTGTTTTGCATGCAATAAGTCTATCTCATATATTAGTGTCACCTTTTAAGTTGCATTAGTGAAATAAATGAACTTTTGCAGGATATTCTAATTTTTCGAATTTTACCTGTATAGGGAAGAGGAGGTGATTGTCACCAATAAGTCAGTCTGCATCGGATGTATTTAATCCCCCCCCCCCCCATTATTAATAACTGTTGTGATAAATATATAATATGGGTGTCGATCATAGAAATTACATTGTTCGATGTGTTGGATATGAGGGGATCGTGTCCCTGAAAATACCCCATCATCTCACCTTCCTTTATATCACATAAAGAGTACCTGTCGCCTAATGGAAGCTAAAAGAACAGAAAAGAAGTGTTTAGAAATACATGCAGTATTTTATCTTACCTTAGGGCTTATTCACACAGGTGACCAAGGGGTGGTAAAAGCACGTGGTTGCATTTTTACCATCTTCTAACCACCCACTTAAAGAAAAGCATGAAGGGCTCAGGGGGCTGTACACATTCTGCAGTCATGATGCTTTGCCACAACAAAAATTAAACAGCACATCTGGCATTTGGCAGTGCAGCCGAACACGACCTGTTTAAGGCCCCGTTCACACATGTCCGGTGCGGTTTTGGTTACTGGTTCAGGTGCAATGCAGGTGTGAATCAGCACCTAAACTGGACCCAAAATCGCACAGGACCCTTTTTTATAAATGGACCGCGGCCCCCCGGACTTGTGTGAACAGCTACATTGGAAACCGGTCCGATTCACATGTTATGCAAATCAGATGTGGTTAAAAACGTGTGCGATTTTCACATATGTGAACTGAGTCTAATCTACGGGCCGTGCTTCATAGACCCTCCAGTCAGCTCCATCCAGGCTCTGACATCCATTAATTGCAGGGAACCCCATTGTGTGCAGCTACATGCAAACAACCTGGCTGCTGTCAGCCTGTCATTAGTTTATATAGGCTGAGTGGCTGTTGTCAGCCTGTCATTAGTTTATTTAGGCTGAGCGGCTACTGTCAGCCTGTCATTAGTTTATATAGGCTCAGCGGCTGCTGTCAGCCTGTCATTAGTTTATTTAGACTGAGCAGCTGCTGTCAGCCTGTCATTAGTTTATATAGGCTCAGCAGCTGCTGTCAGCCTGTCATTAGTTTATTTAGACTGAGCGGCTGCTGTCAGCCTGTCATTAGTTTATATAAGCTCAGTGGCTGCTGTAAGCCTGTCATTAGTTTATATAGGCTGATCCTGCACACAGTGGCCACCCTGTAGCAGTAAAACTGGTATAGGGTTGTCGTGAAAAACTGGGATGGTTTTAAATTATCATTATTTTTATTATATATTATTATTTATTATTATTTTTATTACTATTATTATTATTATATATTATTATTTATTATATATTATTAGTGCAGGATCACGTATCTATAAGTGATCCTGCACACAGTGGACTCCCTGTAAGGTGGTCGTAAAAAAACGAGATGGTTTTATGTCATCATTATTTTTATTATATATTATTATTTGTTATATATTGTTAATATTATATTATCATTATTATTATAATATAATTTTTTTATTATTATTATATATCATTATTAATGTTATCATTATTTTTATTGTTATTATTATTATTATATTATTATCAATATTATTATTATTATTATTATTATCATTATTATTATTAATTTATATTATTTTTATATATTATTTATTATATATTATTATTGTTATACTGTATATTACTATTATATTATTATATATTATTATTATTATTATCATTATTAATGAATATTATGATTATATATTATTATTTGAATGAATGAATGAAAACTTATATAGCGCGGCACATGCGAACTGAATCGCCTCTGGGCGCTTGTTGTTCCTGTCTCCTTTGGTATCAAACGAGATGAGTCTTGATCTTTCTTCTGAAGGCTAAGTGGTTCTCCTCCAACCGAATACTGGTTGGTAAAGCGTTCCATTGTCTGGGACCTTGGACCGCGAATCTTCTATCTCCTCTGGACTTGTAGTTGGCTTTCGGTATCTGGAGTAGATTTTGGTTGGTGGATCGCAAGATGCGATTGGGATTATGAACTTAAATTTTTTCGCGCAGATATTGGGGGGCATTCCCATGGATACATCTGTGCGTTAGACAGAGTGCTTTAAAAGCAATTCTGTCTTTCACTGGCAACCAATGAAGCGTTCTCAGTGAAGGTGAGATTGCTTCCCAGGGTTTTTTCCCTGTCACAAGTCTTGCCGCCGTGTTTTGAACGACTTGCAGACGAGCGATTTGGTACTTGGGGAGTCCGAGGTAAAGGGCATTTGCATAGTCCAGTCTGGAGTTAACAATTGTTCCCACCACGACTGCTACGTATTCTTTAGGAATGAAAGGAATAAGTCTGCGTAGTAGGCGCAGCAGATGGTGAGATCCGCTGACTACTGACCCTATTTGTGCGTCCATTGTCATGTAGGAGTCAAAAATGACCCCAAGACTTTTGACTTTGGCGCTAGGGGTGATGATTTTGCCCAGAATGGGCGGGGGGGTCCAAGTTGTTGCTGATTGATTCCTTTGCTTGGAGTGAAACAGAAGAAGTTCTGTTTTCGCTCCGTTGAGTTTAAGATAACTCTTTGTCATCCAGTCCTCTATCAAAGAGAGGCATGTCTCTAGATTGAGATGGTGATCCTTTTTATTGCAAATGCGGAAATACAGTTGCGTGTCATCTGCATATGAGTGATAGAGCAGTTTTTGACTGCTGATGATTTCTACATCCTTTATGTTCAGTAAATTCTCTGTTGGCTATTCATTGTTGTATTCCTGTGTCCAGCACTATTTTCTAAGCCATGTCATTCTTTGCTTCATATTTTGTTATAACCACCGTTCAAGTCTCATGAAATAAAATATAATTGCATTTCCCCTTTTAATATCTTCCGCAGATGTCAAAAACATAAGCGTAGCTGGCATGCTTTGGTCTGAGAAATATTTTCCTGGACGGGGTTTTGCATCGTGCTCTGTCATGGCGAAGTATGCGGAGCATTTTGTGTACTCCCCGGACGATTGTGTGTGAGATTGAAAAGCGCAGCTATGGTGACCTTCGCCTCTGTTTTGTGACAACAGCCATCTTCACTGGTAATCTTCTGTCCTGAGAGTTTACATTTTATAATGGCTGGGTTCTTATGGAAGTCAGGGATCTGAGATACAGTACAATATATTGCCTTTACACGCACATGAACTTTAATGGCATCCCAGTCTTAGTCTGCAGGGTTCAATATTAAGTTGGCCCACCCTTTACAGCTATAACAGCTTCAACTCTTCTGGAAAGGCCGTCCACAAGGTTTAGGAGTGTGTCTATTTGAATGTTTTACCATTCTTTCAGAAGCGCATTTGTGAAGTCAGGCACTGATGTGAATGAAAAGGCCTGGCTTACAGCCTCCGCTCTAAATTATCCCAAAAGGTGTTCTCTCCGGTTGAGGTCAGGATTCTGTGCATGCCAGTCACGTTCCTCCACCCCCAAACTCGCTCATCCTTGTCTTCATGATCCTTGCTTTGTGCACTGATCCAAATCATTTGGTGGAGGGGTATTAATGGTGTGGGGTTGTTTTTCATGGGTTGGGCTTGGCCTCTCAGGGGTTGGGCTTGGTGAAGGGAACTCTTAGGCCTTGTACACACGACGGGAAATATCCGCTGTAAACGGTCCCCGGACCGTTTACAGCGTATATTTGCGCCGGGATGTTTTGATCCGATGGCTGTACACACCATCGGATCAAATTCCCCGCCGGCGGACAGCGCGGTGACGCGGCGGTGACGTTGACGCCGCCACGTGACCGCCACGTCACCGCACCAGGAAGTAAACACTTCCGCGCGCATGCGTCGGATCCATTCACAGGATACGACGCATGTGCGGCAAGATATGTCCGCTGGTTTGCCGTACTAACCAGCGGACATATCTGACGGCCAGCTATCCGGCGGAATTATTTCAAAGCATGCTTTGAAATTTTTCCGCCGGATGAATCCGGCAAAAAGCGTCCGTTTGCCCCTACAGACGAGGGGATTTTTCGGCTGAAATGGTCCGTCGGACCATGTTCAGCGGAAATATCCCCTCGTGTGTACAAGGCCTATGGCGGACCATTTCAGCCGAAAAATCCCCTCATCTGTAGGGGCAAACGGACGCTTTTTGCCGGATTCATCCGGCGGAAAAATTTCAAAGCATGCTTTGAAATAATTCCGCCGGATAGCTGGCCGTCAGATATGTCCGCTGGTTAGTACGGCAAACCAGCGGACATATCTTGCCGCACATGCGTCGTATCCTGTGAATGGATCCGACGCATGCGCGCGGAAGTGTTTACTTCCTGGTGCGGTGACGTGGCGGTCACGTGGCGGCGTCAACGTCACCGCCGCGTCACCGCGCTGTCCGCCGGCGGGGAATTTGATCCGATGGTGTGTACAGCCATCGGATCAAAACATCCCGGCGCAAATATACGCTGTAAACGGTCCGGGGACCGTTTACAGCGGATATTTCCCGTCGTGTGTACAAGGCCTATAGGCATACCAAGACATTTTAAACAATTTCATGCCCCCAACTTTGTAAGAACAGTTTGTAGATGGCCAATTCCTGTTCCAACATGACTGCACACCAGTGCACAAAGCAAGTTGCATAAAGGCGGAACAGGGGACTTAGCTAAGGTAGAGGGAATTATGAACAGTTCCAAACACCAGTCAATATTGGCACAAAAACTTCAGGCTTCTGCTGAAAAGCTGAACACGAAGAGGAACTTCATCTTTCAGCATGACAACGACCCTAATCATACATCCAAACCAACAAAGGAATGGCTTCACCAGAAGAAGATTAAGGTTTTGGAATGGCCCAGCCAGAGCCCAGACCTGAATCCCATTGAAAACCTGTGGGGTGATCTGAAGAGGGCTTTGCACAGGAGAATTTCCTCACAATCTGACAGATTTGAAGTCAAGATGTGCCATGCTGATAGACCAGGGGCATTGCTAGGTGGCAAAAAGGCCAGGGGCTTCAGCCCGAAGCCAAGCCGGCTCCTGCCGGGGGGGGGGGGGGGTTCGGGCGTGGTCGGTGGAGTGGCGTGGGGTGACCTACCTGACACACATACCCTGTTGTGTGTGTGTGTGTGTGCATGCACACACACACTGACCTCTCCTACATACCCTGACCTGACCCACTGACCTGTCCTACATACACTGACCTGACCTCACTGACCTACTGTACATACATACACAATCAACTATAAACCATAACTATAAACCATACAAGTTGAAGATGAGGGATGTGTCAACAGCAACCCACACAGCAGTGAGAGCGGAGAGCTCAGAGCGGACACTTCTCCCAGAGCGAAGGTGAGTGAGAGAGAGACCACACATTACACACTGTACATAGAGATCTGTCATTGGAGGATTATTATTACATACAATGTCATACAATGTAACATGATCATTGCCTGTAATGTGCTGGATCATTCTCAGGTTGTGATATTGTGATTGTATGATTCTGGTTGTAGTACCGTGTGGTGGGTTATTATTATGGTGTTATTATTTGTTAATAGCACACATACATATCATATTGTATCAAGGGTTTAGTACAATGTAGAGATCATATGATAGATAGTAATAGTATATTAACATATAATAACACCATAAAAGTGGCACACACTTTTTTTTTCCTCTCCCCCCCACCCAATCCGCCCCCAGCACCAGCACAGCTCAGGTCAGGTAATCAACACCCACCCCAGTGCAGCGGGCTCCTCCGGTCATCCTCATCCCCCTCCTCTTCATCGGTGCAGTCAGTGGCAGATTTCGGACTTGCCCGATCGCTCCTCCGCTGCCCTGATCTGAACTCTCCTGAGTCCCGCTTCGGCGCCGAGCGGGGATCTCAGTGTTGTGATGTGGCGGCGGCTGCGGGATTGGAAACTCCCGCCTTCTGGAGCCGGCGGCGCGTATAATGGACGTCACACATCCCACGGTTGGACATTGGACCACTGGGACGTCTATCGTATGTTCTGCAGGCTCCAGAAGACGGGACCTATGACTTGGCCACACTCGGCAGATCAGATCGCTTCCTGCTCGCCGGCGTTCGGGGCTAAATAGTGTATGGTGCCTTTTTGAGACTCAGGGCTTTTTGGGGTCACATTCGGGGGCTCCAGCCCCCCTAGCCAGGGCCTAATGATGCCTCTGTGATAGACTCATACCCCAAAAAACTGAGCGCTGAAATAAAATCTAAAAGGTGCTTCAACAAACTATTAGTGTAAGGGTGTGCACACATGCAACCATATTATTTTATTTGTACTTATATCCACTTAAAGGATTTCCGTTTTGTTGTTCAATTGAGTTGTACAGTTTATGGGTCACGTTAAAGGTGGGAGAAGTTCTGAAATGATTTTTGTCTAATTTTTTACATCGCAGAAACCTGACATTTTAACAGGGGCGTGTAGACTTTTTATATCCACTGTATGTGTCAATTCTTCCCTGTTGTATTGAGCTATGTCAGAATACCTTGTCAAAGACATCACCAAATTTGTGGTACTCCTCTAGCAGGGAGGTGAGTGAAGAGGTGCACAAGACCTTGGTCATCTTCCAAAAACATGTCTTACTGCATTGTGGCGACCAGGAAAGAACCGAAGCTCGAAGTCAATCAAAAGAGAGGTTTTGTAACCAAGGATAACCAATAACCACCGGGGGTGAGGAAAAATGATTAGCTCATGGTGAAGGGCCCCTTTGGACATTGTCAATAGAGCAGTCTCATAAGTCACATGGTTAGCTGTAGAGGTCTCCCATCATTAGCCTCAATGGCAAGTAAAGTGGGACAAAGCTGCAGTGAAATCGAGTGCTTAGACACATCTATGAACAGGCCTGCAGCCCCAGACCAAAAAAGGGTAACCGGAACCAGGGGCTTATCCTTCAGGATAACTGGGGACGTAATAACGCTACCTAAGGTCTGTCCCCTACAGGACCTCAGATGCAAGCATTTCCTGGACGGGTAGGACAGGACTTCAACAAGTGACCTGCCTGGCAATAATAAAAGCACAATCTCTTCCTCCTCTTAAAGGCCCTCTCCTCTGCAAAGAGACATGTGAAGCCCAACTGCATGGGTTTTACTTCACTGGCAGACTCGATACCAGGAGGCATGGAGGTCAGGGAGGCAAGGGTGGGACTGCAAAGCTCGGAGCCAAATGTACAGGAGGCTTCCGCAAGCACCCCTTAATGGAAGGTCTCTCTCAGAGTCTGGAGTCAATCAGAATGGCAAACTGATCCATTTGGTGATCTTGCTTATTCAATCTGGAAAATATTTACCACTAGGTAGATTGCCTGCATCTTCTGAATTCATGGCCTTCGCCTACTGTCAGGAGTCATGAATCAGACGGAGACAGAAAATGCAGTAAAAAATCTCAACATTTAATATAGTGGTAAAAATAGTACAAATAGTAAACATAGTCAAAACTTACACAGAGTACGGTAATCAAAGTGGGTAGTCAGTGCAAGCCAGTAAATCAGGAATCCAGAGATCAGTGTAGTCGGAAAGAGCAAACAGGATCAGGAACCAGAAGGGACTTCAGACAGGCAAGTCTTTAACAGGAACACAGCAGATAATCTTAGGATATGTTGACCAAGGCGAAGGCATGGGAAAACTGAACCAGGCATTTAAAATTGCCAGAATGGCCTGGCTGATGAGCAGGAAATGATCACCAGGTGAGGCACTGTGGAACGATAAATGTTGGCAATTAATCAACAGCTGAGTACTAAGAAGATAGGGCTAAGCCCAGCCCTGACACCAGGTTAGTATAGGGGTAAAGTTTAGGATAAGGGCTTGGTTCTGATAAAGGGTTATTATTGGGGTTTGGGTAAAGTAAAGGAAACAGATGTTAGATTCATGATATGGGCTGTATAGGGGTTAGGGTCTGGATACAGGTTGGTATTGGAGTTAGGTTCAGGATATAGGGGGTAACATAGGGGTTAGGCTCAGGATGAGGGTTAGAAACCCCAAAATAATGCTGTGTTAAAGCAGGGGTTTAAGCTCAGTATAGGGAGTAGGTTCTAGTTAAGGGCTATAATAGGTGTTAGGTTCATGATACAAGTTATTATATGGGTAGGGTTTAGAGATATGGGCTGTATAGGGGTTAGGTCCTGGATACAGGTCAATAAGGGAGTTACATTTAGAATAAGAGTTAGAATGGGGTTAGGCCCAGGATATAGGTTGGTATTGGAGTTAGGTTCAGGATATAGGGGGTAACATAGGGGTAAGGCTCAGGATTAGGGTTAGAAACCACAAAATAATGCTGTGTTAAAGCAGGGGTTTTATGTTAGGGTTTAGAATATAGGTTAGTATAGGTATTAGGGTTAGTATAGGGAGTAGGTTCTAGTTAAGGGTTCTAATAGGTGTTATGTTCATGATATGAGTTAGTATATGGGTAAGGTTGAGAGATATGGGTTAGTATTAGACATGTGCACAGCAAAAAAAATTGTATTATTTTGTTCTGTTTCGTATCGTTCCGTAGGTTCGTACCGATTTGTAATTTCGTAAGACGCCCGTTTTCCTATTCGTTCCCGTTCGTATATCGTACGACACAATTTTTTCGTATTCCGATCGTTTCGTATTTTGGTTACCGTTTTATTTCCGTACATGCGGGATGATTCATTATTCTGTTTAATTTATTGTCGTTTCTTGTTAGACAATAATTTTCGTGAATTTTCGTCATTTTGTACTTTCGTAAATATATTGCGGGATTCGTGGCACTTTCAACACGCGGCTCATCCATATTAAATATGGTTAGTCCCCGTACACTTAGTCAGACTTTTTTGCCAACAAACATAAAAACAAACGTTTTCTGTTCGTTTTCAAAAAATCAGTTCGTTTGTAAGCTTCATCAGAAAACCATTTTTGGGTTCAAAAGTCTGGCCAACTGATCTCCCTTCAGACGAAAATCCACGGAAAAGTTATTTTGGCTTTACTGTACTCGGCAGTCGGCACAAAAGAGAAGCTGATTCACTAACTACACTCACTCACTGCCCATTCAAAAAAACGAATCAAGTACACAAATTTACAAACAGACCAAAAAAACAGATTTGCAAAACACACAAATGAAAATATGCACATACGACTGAAAATACGAACAGAAAAAAAAAGAAAAAGGATTTAAAATACAGAATGCAAATCATTCGTTATAGATGTCATTTTCGTTCTTTTGCCGTTTCCGTTTTGTCGTATTTTCGTAAGATTGCCGTATCGTTCATTCGTATTTGCGCTTGTTCGTTATGCAGCTCATTCGTAATCCGCTCGTTTTCGTATTTTGGTGCTTTCATTTTATCGCATTTACACATTATTCCGCGGGTACGAAAATGAACAAATTCGTACGAAAATATAATTCGTTACGAACGGGAACGCACATATCTAGTTAGTATAGGGGTTAGGTATCAGATACAGGTCAATACGGGAGTTATATTTAGAATAAGGGTTAGAACGGTTTAGGATATAGGGGATAATATAGGGGTAAGGTTCAGAATGAGGGTTAGAAACTAGGGTTGTCCCGATACCGATACCACTATCGGTATCGGGACAGATACCGAGTATTTGCGGGAGTACTTGTACTCCCGCAAATACCCCCGATACCAGAATAGAATAGATACCAGATACCGATACCAGAATAGACTCCCCCCCGAAACCCGCCGCCGCATGGGTTAAACATCGTGCGGGAACATCACAGCATTCATTTGAATAGCTGTAGTGTTCCCGCCCATATAGACACTCCCCCTTGCTCGGGATTGGATGGGTGATCGTGATCTGTCCAATCCCGAGAAAGGGGGAGTGTCTATACGGGCGGGAACACTACAGCTATTCAAATGAATGCTGTGATGTTCCCCGGGCGGCGGTGGCTAGGTAGGGGTGACATGGCTGCATATATGGGTGACATGGCTGTATATGTGGGGGACATGGCTGCATTTGTGGGGCACATGGCTGCATTTGTGGGGGACATGGCTGCATTTGTGGGGGACATTTAAAAAAAGTATCTGTATTCGGTATCGGCGACTACTTGAAAAAAAGTATCGGTACTTGTACTCGGTCCTAAAAAAGTGGTATCGGGACAACCCTAAAAGAATGCTGTGTTAAAGCAGGGGTTTGGGTTTTAGGTTTAGAATATAGGTTAGTATTGTGTTTAGGCTCAGGATTAGGGTTAGTATAGGGAGTAGGTTCTAGTTAAGGGTTATAATAGGTGTTATGTTCATGATACGCGTTAGTATATAGGTAAGGTTGAGAGATATGGGTTAGTATAGGGGTTCGGTTCTGGATACAGGTCAATGAGGGGGTTAATGTTAGAATAAGGGTAAGGACAGGGTTAGGCCCAGGATATAGGGGGTAACATATGGGTAAGGCTCATGATGAGGGTTAGAAACCCCAAAAGAATGCTGTGTTAAAGCAGGGGTTATGGGGGTTTAGAATATGGGTTAATATTGGGTTTAGGCTCAGGATCAGGGAGTAGGTTCTTGTTAAGGGTTATTGTAGGTACTTTGATGAAGGCTTCTTAGCCAAAACGTGTACCCATGTACCAATGTAACTGAATAAAGGACTTTTATTCAAGAGCATCTGAGTCGCCAGCCCTTTTCTGATTCAAGTATTGCATCTTGGGGCCTGAATGTCCTGGCTAGAGCACCGGTCCACAGTTCGTAGCTCACCATATTGGCAGTGGAGCTGGGGTATCATTTTGCTTTTCTTATTGTAGGTGTTCTTGATACGAGTTAGTATATAGTTAAGGTTGAGATATATGGGTTAGTATAGGGGTTAGGTTCAGGTGACAGGTTAGTACGGGGATTACATTTAGTAGAGGGGTTTAGTATACGGGTTTGGTTCTGGTTATGGGTTAGGTTAGGTTAATGATTTAAGTTTTTACATTATATGGGTAAAGTAAAGGAAATGGGTGTTAGATTCAGGGTAAGGGCTGTATAGAGGTAAGGTTCTGGATAAAGGTTAATAAGGGGGTTACATTTAGAATAAGGGTTAAAACGGTGTTAGGTTTAGGGGATATATATATATATATATATATATATATATATATATATATACACGTCTGTTATATTTATAAATTCTCCCCAAAGCCCATCTTTTCCCCCCCAGATATAGTACCTCCAGACCAGCATATTACATTGCACACACAGAGTACGTTGTAGAAGGAAAGGATCATTTTCGGCTCCAAATTGTGCCTATAATTTCCGCCCGGGGCAGGGAATGTCACATCTGGCACTTGTTTAATGCCGTACACCGACACTTAAAATCACCGTCTAATCCCACCATTTCTGTCATCATTCTAATGACAGCTTGGTTGCGGTAATGATTTATTTACCAGAATCGGCCAGAGCGATTTATCAAAGCGTCCTGTCAGCAGATCCAACCCAGTGACAGAGCATTGTGCTGGCTAGAAAAATAAAGAGGTCCTGATTGGTAGAAAATCCTCCCGGCCACGTGTGTGGGTTTGATGAGGAAGATAAATAAACCAGAAGAGGATTTTGTGTTGCGAGAAGTTACTCTGGGCCTAAAGTAAAGCTAAAGGAAGCGCTTTTTAAATAAAACGTACAGTGATTATTTCATGAGTTTTATTTTGAAAGTTTTTATTCCAAAAAATAATAATTGTAATACTTTTTTTTTTACTATTTGAGTATACTGTATATGAATGATTACATATGGTTACTATACACTTGTGTGAATGCCGAAAATGTACTAAAGGCACACTTTGCAAAACTTCACTTTGCAAAGAATACCCAATCACATACATGCTAACAGTCCCGATTTCCCAGGACATTCACGGGATTTGGACCCTTGTCCCGTTTTTGCGTTGTCCTGGGAAAATCCCAGGAAATTTACATTCTCCCAAAGCCGCCGCTAGAGGTTCTGGGCCTACACTGGCGATGGTCTCCGCCGCCATTTTACAGAAGACAAGCTCTCGTGTAACAGGTCACTCACTGAGGGAAGCAAACAAGAGGAGGGACTCCGCTGGGGACACCCATACCTCCCAACTTTTTGAGATGGGAATGAGGGTATGCAGGCAACCCTGGCTCTCGGAATTGTCATGTGTTGTTGAGCGGGGGCGAGGGTCCACGGATCTAAGTTGGTGAGCGGGGGGGAAGCGGATCTGAGTTGTTGAGCGGTGGGGGGGTTCTGCGGATCAAAGTTGTTGAGCGGGGGGGGGGGGGGGGGTGACGCGGATCTGAGTTGTTGGGGGGGTTCCGCAGATCAAAGTTTTTGAACGGGGGGGGGGGGGGCTCAGAGTTGTTGACCGGGGGGGGGGGGGGGTTACGCGGGTCTGAGTTGTTTAGTGGGGGGGAACACAGTACCCGCGGGGGGTTGGTACCGCGGAATCGTGGGACTCCAGCCCTGTTTGCAGGACCGCGGGATTTAACAAAATCTGGGACGATTGGGAGGTATGGACAACTGATGTAAGGAGAGACTTCACTTGGGATACCTGATGTAAGGATGGACCCCGCTGGGGACACCTGATGTAAAGAGTGACTCCGATGGGGACACCTGATGTAAGGAGGGACTCTGCTGGGAATGCCTGATGTAAGTATTGAATCCACTGGGGACACATGATGTAAGGAGGGACTCTTCTGGGGACACTTGATGTAAGGAGGGACTCCTCTGGGGACACCTGATGTAAGAAGGGACTCCGCTGGGGACACCTGATGTAAGGAGGGACTCTGCTGGGGACACCTGATGTAAGGAGTGACTCTGCTGAAGACACCTGATGTAAGGAGGAACTCCGCTGGGGACACCTGATGTAAGGAGGTGCTCTGCTGGGGAACATGATGTAAGGAGGGACCATGCTGGGGACACCTGATGTAAGGAGGGACACTGCTGGGGAACCTGATGTAAGGAGGGACTCCGCTGGGGACACCTGATGTAAGGAGTGACTCTGCTGGGGACACCTGATGTAAGGAGTAACTCTGCTGGGGACACCTGATGTAAGGGGGACTCCGCTGGGGACACCTGATGTATGGAGGGACTCTGCTGGGGACACCTGATGTAAGGAGTGACTCTGCTGGGGACACCTGATGTAAGGAGTAACTCTCCTGGGGACACCTGATGTAAGGGGGACTCCGCTGGGGACACCTGATGTAAGGAATATTGGGCCCAATCTCTACATTTTCACTTAGGGGTGTACTCACTTTTGTTGCCAGCGGTTTAGACATTAATGGCTGTGTGTTGAGTTATTTTGAGGGGACAGAAAATGTACACTGTTATCCAAGCTGTACACTCACTACTTTACATTGTAGCAAAGTGTCATTTCTTCAGTGTTGTCACATGAAAAGATAGAATAAAATATTTACAAAAATGTAAGGGGTGTACTCAGTTTTGTGCGATCCTGATGTAAGGAGTGGCTCTCCTGGGGACACCTGATGTAAGGGGGACTCCGCTAGGGACACCTGATGTAAGGAGGGGCTTTGCTGGGAACACCTGATGTAAGGAGTGACTCTGCTGGGGACACCTGATGTAAGGAGGGACTCCGCTAGGGACACCTGATGTAAGGAGGGGCTTTGCTGGGAACACCTGATGTAAGGAGGGGCTTTGCTGGGAACACCTGATGTAAGGAGGGGCTTTGCTGGGAACACCTGATGTAAGGAGTGACTCTGCTGGGGACACCTGATGTAAGGAGGGACTCCGCTAGGGACACCTGATGTAAGGAATATTGACACTTTGGGCCCAATCTCTACATTTTCACTTAGGGGTGTACTCACTTTTGTTGCCAGCGGTTTAGACATTAATGGCTGTGTGTTGAGTTATTTTGAGGGGACAGAAAATGTACACTGTTATACAAGCTGTACACTCACTACTTTACATTGTAGCAAAGTGTCATTTCTTCAGTGTTGTCACATGAAAAGATAGAATAAAATATTTACAAAAATGTAAGGGGTGTACTCAGTTTTGTGCGATGCTGTACTGTATATCTTTTCTATGACAATGCACTGCCTAGTAAAGCCCGCCGTACGCCGTCACTCAATGTTTCTCGTCTTTATCAATAAAGATCCGCTCGGACGTCTCCTCTCTTTATAGGCTCTTGGTTTTTCGGGGGATTCACTATATAGTTTCTCTTTAATGTCTCGCCCGCCCAAACATTGAAGCACTTATCAGGGTGTTTACAGTAGAGCGAAGTATTGGGAATGTGTGTAGAATTCCAGCCGGGCCACCCACCATTGTACTGTATATATGGGGAACCAGCTGGCTACCATTATTTATTATTTGCTGATTTATACGAGTCCCTTTGAAATTTCCGATTCACTTCGGCCTCGTGCGAACGCCGGACCAACGCGGACCCCCGAGCGTGACGAGCCCGAGCCTTCATAACATTTTCAGAATAGAAGGTGAAATCATACCATCGGGCCGCTGAGAAATATTTGGCCGTTTGCGGTATGCGTCTTATACCATTATGAGGGTTCGGTGTATTGTGAGTGGCCGCGTTCCAGAAACACATAAAAGTGATTGCCAACATGAGATGGAGGAGAGACAGCAACTTCAGAGGATCAGGAAATCCAAAAATGAAACGGAGGAAAGTACGAGGTCACCGAGAGGGAAATGTGTCAGGGGAGGTTCACTTCTCCATTGTCCGGGGAATGTGTTAAAGCAGAACTCCGCACAAACGGCTAAGTACACAGATAAAATACATATATGAGAGAGGCCCACCTGCCACTGGATTTGCATTCCAGTCCATCCAGTCTTGAGATTTACACAGCTCTGCCACACAGCACAGCCCTGTCTGGCAAGGCTGGGGACCTGATTTACTCACAATGTTCAATTACAAAAGGAGGGGGGCAGACAATATGACACGTTTACCAGCCCATTCCCCCAACTCTCCGTCCAGAAAGCAGCAGTGGAAACCAGGGGAGGAGAGGAGGCAAGCCGGGAGAGCTGCTAGGTGGGGGGGCCACAGGGGTGCCCAGGCCGCCAGGGGCTAGAGGATGGCGCAGAGAGAGGGTGATCAATGCAGCTGGGAGGGGGGGGGGGGGATTACCAGGGCTGATTCTAGGGTCACAGGAGCCTGGGTGAAGAAATATTTCTGGTGCCCCCACATGGGCGTCGTCGTTTTACTAACTCCTCCCCTTTACAAATGTTTTTTTGGCAATGACTCAACCATAGAGATGCTCCCCCCCACGAAGACTTCATTAACCTGGGATCCTTACATGATCTCTTGACAATAAACAAAATACAGGAAAAGAAGCGGAGTAGTTTATTGGGACCTGGAGGGGGGCCTCTGATGGACACAGAGATGGCTTCTGTTAGAGAGTCTGTTAGATGTTCAGCACCCCCACCTCTGCAGGCGCCTGGGTGCAATGCACCCTGTGCACCCTGCCTAGGATTGGCCCTGGCCATAACAGGAACCAATCCCCTGTTTGTCTCTCTTTGCAGCAGCTGAAATGTGACAGGAGGGAGAGAAGGAGAAGCTGACTTTCAGCTGCTGCAAGGGGAGACAAACAGGGGATTGGTTCCTGTTATGGCCAGGGCCATCGGTTCCTGTAATTCATAAAAGGAAGGAGCTGGTAAATATGACATATTTACCAGCCTCTTCCCCCACTTTCCATCCTTAAAGCAGCAGTGGAAGCCAGGGGAGTAGAGGAGGTAACCCGGTAGTGCTGCTGGGGGGGAGCACACTGGGATGCCCAGGCAGCCAAGGATTTGAAAGTGGTGCGCAGAGAGGGTGATCGATGAGATAGAGGCGCAATTTCAGGAACGGATCCCCTGTTTGTCTCCCCTTGCAGCAGCTGAATGGTGATGGGAGGGACCATAGGAAAGATCAAAAACATGGTACGGATCTCTCACTGTGTTCATTCAGAAGGGAAAGGGGCCAGTAAATGACATTACCCCTTCCCCTACTCCTCCTGAATTATCATCTATGTGTGCCCACTGCAGTAGTAAATGGAAGAGGAGGATAGTCAGCCATGCTGTGGGAGGGGACACCAGGCAGCAGGAATCTGCACTGCAAGGACTGATTAGGGTGTGCCTGGGCACACCTGGCACACCCTGTGCACATGCCTATGGGAGGGACAAAAGGAAAAGCTGGCTTTCAGCTGCTGCAAGGGAAGACAAACCGGGGATCAGTTCCTGTAATGCCCCCCCCCCCCACCATACTAATCACCCCCTCTCATGCCTACATCTGATTCCCCTACTCTCTGAGCCCCCTGCTGGCCAGGGCCTGGTACAGGAGGACCGATGCTTTATCAGCGACCCAGGCTCCAAGCACAGAGACAAAGCTGTCAAAGGCACGTCCCGGTCCAGATTAACGGTCAGTAGGCGGCTGGACCAGCTCCTTATTATATGACCACTATGACAGCCAATTACAGTGGTCACATGATTGCAGATCCTTCTCGATCCCCCGACCATTTAGACCTTTTTAAAGGCAAATGTATAAAACACTTGTCGTTCCCTAGCATTGATTTCCTGATGGTGACAACAGTAGACCATGCCTTTGTATGGTGCCTTGAAAAAGTATTCATACCCCTTGACGTTTTCCAAATTTTCTCATGTTACAACCAAAAACATAAATGTATTTTATTGGGATTTTATGTGATAGACCAACACAAAGTGGCACATAATTGTGAAGTGGAAGGAAAATGATAAATGGTGTGCCATACTCTTTCAATTTTCGGATGATGGATTGAACAGTTCTCTGTGAGATGTTCAAAGCTGGGGATATTTTTTTATAACATAACCCTGCTTTAAACTTCTCCACAACTTTATCCCTGACCTGTCTGGTGTGTTCCTTGGCCTTCATGAGGCCGTTTGTTCACTAAGGTTCCCTAACGAACCTCTGAGGGCTTCACAGAACAGCTGTATTTTTACTGAGGTGAAATTATTCACAGGCGTAACCTTACTAATTAGGTTACTCCAGAAGGCAAATTGGTTCCACTAGATTTTAGTTAGGGATATCAGAGTAAGAGGGGGGGGGGGGGGGGGTGAATATAAATGCACGCCACATTTTTCACATATATATATTTGTAAAACATTTTGAAAACCATTTATAATTTTCCTTCCACAATTATGTACCACTTTGTGTTGGTCTATCACATAAAATCACAATAAAATACATTCACGTTTTTGGTTGTAACATGACAAAATGTGGAACTTTTCAAGGGGTATGAATACTTGAAACAGACACTTTTGGTCACCATTGGAAGTCCCTGCGACAGGGTGACAACGCATACATGGGAGTCAGAGACGTTGTCACCATATAACAGGAAATGCCTGAATAATGATCTTTGTGGCAGGATCTTACTTAGTAAATCACTGTGCATCCCAAATTCTTGAATTCAAAACATTGGCATGGCAATCAAATTATCGTACATTTTTCAGGGTTCTCATGCAAACGTTATTAAATCAATAATAGTAACATTCAGCAAAGATCTGCTGGTGGATAGCCAGCTTAAAGCAGTATTAAAGACAAAACCAAAAATGTATCATATTGCAGCTTACCAATCACTTGTTTTTTTTTTAGTGATTGGTCACCGCGATCACATGGTATTGGCAGTGGGCCAGAGCAATATAATGTTACCATAGTAACATTGTACTACTCTGTGTAAATGATCAGGATTTTCTTTTACACATTATGATTGCTTATAGCAAGCAAGCATTTTAGTAAATAAAATTAATTAATTAGTTTTTTTTTGTTGTGATTAGGTGTGATTGGTCACAGTTAATAAAATGGTACAGATTGGCTGTGATTGGCCCTGTCTGTACCATGTGATTACTGTGACTAATCACAGCTAATTCCCTGTACACACAATCGGTTCGTCTGATGAAAACAGACCGATGGACCGTTTTTATCGGACGAACCGATCGTGTGTGGGTCCCATCAGTTTTTTTTACCATCTGTGAAAAAAAATAGAACCTGTTTTAAAATTTTCGTATGGTTAAAAAACTGATAAAAAAAAAACGATCTTCTGTGGGGAAATCTATCGGTCAAAAATCCACGCATGCTCAGAATCAAGTCGACGCATGCTCGGAAGCATTGAACTTCATTTTTCTCTGCGTGTCATTGTGTTTTACATCACCACATTGGACACAATCGGATTTTTAACTGATGGTGTGTAGGCAAGACTGATGAAAGTCAGCTTCATCGGATATCTGATGAAAAAATCCATCGGTTCGTTTTCATCAGACAAACCGATCGTGTGTACAGGGCATAACAACACAATTGTAACAATGAATGGCATGAATCAAAGCCATTCATTGTTTACAATTGTTATTTGATCTGCTGTTATTGGTCACAGGGATCACATGGTGTCGGTGCATTTATCAGTGATCGGATGTGTCCGCCATGGCAGATCACACCCGCAGCGCGGCTGCATAGCTGAGCACGGGGCTCGTTCTGGGAGGATGTAATATGACGCTCACCCAGAACGATGAAAGTCCTGCTCGGCCGTCAAATTACTATAGGCAGGAACTGGTTAAAAATAGAAATGAAAGGCAAAATATTTATACATAGATACAAAAAAATACCCTTTGTTCTGTTAAAAGTGATCTTGTAATCTTCATTCTTAAGGAGCTCGGCCAGGGGAAGACAAACAGCAGCACACTGGTCTTCCCAGTGAATGGCTGTGCATAGGGAGGAGGGGGGTTGGGCGTATTAGCACAAGTCTGATCATTGGAGGAGAGCAGGCTGTTCTCCCAGCATAGCAAAAGAATTGACCATGCTGTGTTATAATGCCTAGTGTGGTCAGTTTTTAATAGGAACACCATGCATGTCTCATACAGGAAGCAATAGAAAAAGATCAGGATACCTTCTTATAGAAGTACATGGTACAGCAGGCACATATCAGGAATTTGAAATGTTGGGGGTAACATATTCTTTAAGAATAGCTTTTTTAAAAAAAACAAAAAAAAACTATACTGTTTCTGTATACCATATCAAGAATGTATTATTGAAATCAAAAAGTTAATAAAACCTCCAATTAAACTAAATACAGTTGTGCTCAAAAGTTTGCATATCCTGGCAGAAATTGTGAAATTTTGGCATTTATATTGAAAATATGACAAATCATGCCAAACAAACTGTCTTTTATTCAAGGATAGCAATCACATGAAGCCATTTATTATCACATCGTTTTTTGGCTCCTTTTAAAATTATAATGATAACATAAATCACCCAAATGGCCCCGATAAAAAGTTTACATACCCTTGAATGTTTGGCCTTGGTGCAGACACAGAAGGGGGCACACACAGGTTAAAATGACTATTAAAGATTAATTTCTCACATGTGATTTTAAATTAGTGTCTGTGTATAAATAGTCAATGAGTTTGTTAGCTCTCACATGGATGCACTAAACTGGCTAGATACTAAGCCAGGGGGAGCCAAAAAGAACAGTCAAAATACCTGCGTAACAAGGTAATGAAACTTTACAAAGATGGAAAAGGATATAAAAAGATTTTCAAAGCCTTGAATATGCCAGTTAGTACTGTTTAATCACTTAATAAGAAGTGGAAAGATTGGGGATGTCTTGATACCAAGCCAATGTTAGGTAGATCAAGAAAGATTTCAGCCACATCTGCCACAGGAATTGTTTGGGATACAAAGAAAAACACACAGGTAACCTCAGGAGAAACACAGGCTGCTCTGGAAAAACATGGTGTGGTTGTTTTTAACCGCTTAAGGACCCCTTCACATCCATACATGTTGGCAGAAGGGCACTGCTGGGTTGCGAGTGTGCCGCCGTCGGCGCGCTCACGACCTGGTCCTGTGACCGTGCCCGCGGACCCGATCTCCACCGGTGTCCCACATCCGGGTCACAGAGCCAAAGAATGGGGAGAGGTGAGTGTAAACAAACCTTTCCCTATTCTTCCTAGTGTCACTGACTGTCACTGATCGTCTGTTCCCTGTCATAGGGAACGACACAGTAGTAATCACTCCCTAGGAAACACTTAACCCCTTCAGCGCCCCCTACAGGTTAACCCCATTCACTGCCAGGTTCATTTTCACAGTAACCAGTGCATTTTTATAGCACGTTTCGCTGTAAAAATTACAATGGCCCCAAAAATTTGTCAAAAGTGTCTGAAGTGTCCGCCATAAGATAAGGTCGCAGTACCGATAAAAATCGCAGATCTCCGCCATTACTAATAAAAAAAAAAATATTAATAAAAATGCCATAAAACTATACCCTATTTTGTAGACGCTATAACTTTTGCGCAAACCAATCAATAAACGCTTATTGCGATTTTTTTACGAAAAATATGTGGAAGAATACGTATCGGCTCAAACTGAGGAAAAAAAATAGTTTTTTTGTTTTTTTTTCAATTTTTTTGCTCTATTTTTGTTTATAGCACAAAAAATAAAAAGAGGTGATCAAATACCACCAAAAGAAAGCTCTATTTGTGGGGGAAAAAAGGATGCCAATTTTGTTTGGGAGCCACGTCGCACGACCGCGCAATTGTCAGTTAAAGCGACGCAGTGCCGAATCGCAAAAAGTGGCCCAGTTATTGACCAGCAAAATGGTCCGGGGCTGAAGTGGTTAAATAAAAGATAGTTTTTTGGCATGATCAGTCATATTTTTAATATTGATGTCAACATTTTAGAATTTCTGCCAGGGTATGCAAACTTTTAAGCACAACCGTATAAAGAGCAAAGTAGAAAAAGCATGAAAACCTGACAATACTATGATTGAGAATCACATGATACATTCCTATAAATAGTGGAAGTGAGATCTCCAGCACATGTTTGGAGGGACCTCTATGAACATTCCGGACGTTGGAGTTTTTCCTCCTCATATCTCATCCCATTGTAGTTCTATATTCTGTAGAGTAGGGCAAGTCCCAACAAGACGAATGTTATCTCTTGTTTGTGAGATGCCAACATTCCTCCTCCACAATAAAACACCGCGCCACGTATGATATAAGTGCCACGGCACGTAGTCTAATCCCCGGGGTCAGAGGACTCGGAACATTCGTCTTAAAAACAATCAGCCGATATAAATATTATTATTGCGGAAAGTTCAACAACCTATCCGGGTAACTCTTCAATACATGGCCAGACATTGATAAGATTATTTACATTAAAGGAATTCTACAGTCTTTTTAAGTTTTCTTTAAAGCCAAATGCGGGTCAAGCAACTAAAAACATACAGTAGATGAGATCCATTCAGTATATGGGAGATGTTTTACTCTCCAAAGGATTTCTATTTCTGTCCATCCTGTTCTGAGATTTACACGGCTCTGCCACACAGCACCAACCTACCTGTCAAAGGGAAGGGACCTGATCTTTCTCTAATGGCATTTAACTACTTAAAAGCCAGACCATTAGGTAGGTTAATGACCCCTTTTTGCAATTCAGCACTGCGTTGCTTTAAGTGACAATTGCGCAGTCGTGCGGTGTGGCTCCCAAACAAAATTGGCGTCCTTTTTTTCCCACAAATAGGACTTTCTTTTGGTGTTATTTGATCACCTCTGCGGTTTTTATTTTTTGCGCTATAAACAAAAATAGAGCAACAATTTTGAAAAAAAAATCAATATTTTTGACTTTTTGCTATAATAAATATCCCCCAAAAAAACGTTTTTCTCAGTTTAGGCCAATATGTATTCTTCTACCTTCGCAATAAGCGTTTATTGATGGGTTTGCGCAAAATTTATAGCGTTTACAAAATAGGTGACAGTTTTATTGCATTTTTATTAATATTTTTTTTTTACTACTAATGGCGGCGATCAGCGATTTTTTTCATGACTGCGACATTATGGCGGACACATTGGACAATTTTGACACATTTTTGGGACATTTGTCATTTTCACAGCAAAAAGTTCTATAAAAATGCATTGTTTACTGTGAAAATGACAATTGCAGTTTGGTAGTTAACCACTAGGGGGCGCTGAAGGGGTAAAGTGCGACCTCATATGTGTTAGGGGGGCGGGGCTGGGCATGTAATGCCATTGATCATCTTTCCCTATATCAGGGAACAGACGATCAATACAGTGCCACAGTGAAGAAAGGGGAAGGTGTGTTTACACATACTTCTCCCCGTTCTTCAGCTCCAGTGACCGATCACGGGACACCGGCGGCGATCAGGGCCGGGGGTCCCGCGGGTGCGGTCACGGAGCTTCGGACCGGGGCTTAAAGAGACACGTACATGTACGTGATTGTGTACGTGAATGTGCCCAGGTGTGCCATTGTGCCGACGTATATCGGCGTGAAGGGGTCCTTAAGTGGTTAAAGCGGAATTTAACTTAAAAAAGGCGGTGTTTAAAGCGGTATTAAACCCAAAGCCAAAAATGTAATATATTGCAGCTTACCAATCATTAGATGTGGTCTCTGCATTCGTTTTCTTTTTTAACCGCTAGCCTACTGCCTCACGAATATACAGGTGAAACTCGAAAAATTTGAATATCATGCAAAAGTTTATTTATTTCACTAACTTAAAAGGTGAAACTAATATATGAGATAGACTCATTACATGCAAAGCAAGATAGTTCAAGCCGTGATTTGTCATAATTGTCATGATTATGACTTACAGCTCATGAAAACCCCAAATCCATAATCTCAGAAAACGTGAATATTGTAAAAATGTGCAATATTCTAGGCTCAAAGTGTCCCCTTCTAATCAGCTAATTAAGCCAAAACATCTGCAAAGGGTTCCTGAGCCTTTAAATTGTCTCTCAGTCTGGTTCAGTAGGAATCACAATCATTGGAAAGACTGCTGACCTGACAGTTGTGCAGAAAACCATCATTGACACTCTCCATAAGGAGGGAAAGCCTCAAAAGGTAATTGCAAAAGAAGTTGGATGTTCCCAAAAGTGTTGTATCAAAGCACATTAATAGAAAGTTATGTGGAATGGAAAAGTGTGGAAGAAAAATGTGCACAAGCAGCAGGGATGACCACAGCCTGGAGAGGATTGTCAGGAAAAGGCCATTCAAAAGTGTTGGGGACTTTCACAAGAAATGGACTGAGTCAGTGCATCAAGAGCACCACACACAGACTGATCCTGGACATGGGCTTCAAATGTCGCATTCCTCTTGTCAAGCCTCCTAAACAACAAACAACGTCAAAAAACACACCTGGTCTGTTGCTCAGTGGTCCAAAGTCCTCTTTTCTGATGAGAGCAAATTATGCATCCCATTTGGAAACCAAGGAGCCGGAGTATGGAGGAAGAATAGAGAGGCACACTATGTAAGATGCTTGAAGTCCAGTGTGACGTTTCCACAGTCTGTTGATTCGGGGAGCCATGTCATCTGCTGGTGTTGGTCCACTGTGTTTTCTTAAGTCCGGGGTCACCGCACCCGTCTACCAGGAGATTTTGGAGCACTGCATGCTTCCTTCCACAGACGAGCTCTATAGAGATTAGTGATGAGCGGAATACGCCATATTCGATTTCGCGATATTTCACGAATATATAGAAGAATATTCACAAAATATTCGTTAATATTGAATATTCGTGATATTTTATAAAAAAAAAAAATTTGCGAAATTTCGCTAAAGCGAATGCGAAATTGATTGCGAAATTCTCGTCAACACGCGAAAACGGAGATCATTTCCTGGATTACTAAACTAATATGCACTAAACACTAACTCAACTTACACAAACTTATATGACTAAACTAAAGCTATTTTTTTTTTTTTTTTTTATACACAAAATACAGAAGGGCAGAGAAAGTATTCGCGAATATTCGTAATACGAATATTCGCATTGCGAATATTCGGCAACATAAAAGGATCGCCTCAGCTACTCGGCCCAGGGTCTCTAATCATACCAGCAATGCTTTTAGACGTCGATGGAGATCACTAGGATGTGATCTGTTTTAAAAATAAATTTGAAAAAATATGAATATTCGCAATAGCGAATATTCGCCGCGATATTCGATTTATTTGCGAATACTCGAATATACAATATTCGTAACGAATATTCGCAATGCGAATATTCGTGAGCAACACTAATAGAGATGTTGATTTCATTTTCCAGCAGAAGATGGCACCTGCCCACACTGCCAAAAGCACCAAAACCTGGTTCAATGACCGCAGAATTACTGTGCTTGATTGGCCAGCAAACTCACCTCACCTGAACCCCATAGAGAATTTTAAGGGGCATTGCCAAGAGAAAGATTAAGAGAACTCCAGTGGCAACCTGTGAAGCTCTGGTGAACTCCATGCCCAAGTGCTGGAAAATAATTGTGGACTTTGTAATAAATGACACTTTGAGCCCAATTTGGACATTTTCACTTAGGGGTGTACTCACTTTTATTGCCAACAGTTTAGACATTAATGGCTGTGTGTTGAGTTATTTTGAGGGAACAGCAAATTTACACTGTTATACAAGCTTAATGCCGCGTACACACGGTCGTTTTTTTGCGATGAAAAAAAAACGACGTTTTCTGTGAAGTAAAAAACGACGTTTTTGAAACGTCACTTTTCAAAGACAATTTTGCATACACACCATCGTTTTTTCACAAAAAGCAAGGTTACGTTCACCACTCTTTTCCATTGAAGCTCGCTTCATAACTAGCTTCTGGGCATGCGCGGGTTGAAAAACGTCGTTTTGAACGACGTTTTTGCTACACACGGTGACTTTTTGTGAAACAAAAAACGACGTTTTGAAAAACGACACAAAAAATTCAAGCATGTTGGAATTTTTTTTTGGTCGTTTTTTTGAAGACAAAAAACGACGTTTTGCCCACACACGATCAATTTAAATGACGTTTTAAAAAACGTCGTTTTTTTTCATCGCAAAAAACGACCGTGTGTACGCGGCATTACACTCACTACTTTACAATACAGAAAAGTGTAATTTCTTCACTGTTGTCACTTGAAAAGATAGAATAAAATATTTACAAAGATGTGAGGGGTGTACTCACTTTTGTCAGATACTGTATATATATATACAGTGCAGAAAATAAGTATTTGAACACCCTGCTATTTTGCAAGTTCTCCCACTTGGAAATCATGGAGGGGTCTGAAATTGTCGTCGTAGGTGCATGTCCACTGTGAGAGACATAATCAAAAAAAAAATTTCAGAAATCACAATGTATGATTTTTTTAACTATTTATTTGTATGATACAGCTGCAAAGAAGTATTTGAACACCTGTCTATCAGCTAGAATTCTGACCCTCAAAGACCTGTTAGTCTGCCTTTAAAATGTCCACCTCCACTCCATTTATTATCCTAAATTAGATGCACCTGTTTGAGGTCATTAGCTGCATAAAGACACCTGTCCACCCCATACAATCAGTAAGAATCCAACTACTAACATGGCCAAGACCAAAGAGCTGTCCAAAGACACTAGAGACAAAATTGTACACCTCCACAAGGCTGGAAAGGGCTACGGGGAAATTGCCAAGCAGCTTGGTGAAAAAAAGGTCCACTGTTGGAGCAATCATTAGAAAATGGAAGAAGCTAAACATGACTGTCAATCTCCCTCGGACTGGGGCTCCATGCAAAATCTCACCTCGTGGGGTCTCAATGATCCTAAGAAAGGTGAGAAATCAGCCCAGGACTACACGGGAGGAGCTGGTCAATGACCTGAAAAGAGCTGGGACCACCGTTTCCAAGGTTACTGTTGGTAATACACTAAGGCCGCGTACACACGAGGGGATATGTCCGCTGAAAACGGTCCGATGGACCGTTTCAGCAGACATCTCCGCTCGTGTGTATGGGCTAGCGGACAGATTTCTCTACCCGACAGATTTCAAAGCATGCTTTGAAATCTATCCGGTGGGGATCTGTCTGCCCGACATGTCTGCTGGTTAGTACACTTACCAGCAGACATGTCGGCCCCCACCGCCGCCGCGCCGCTGCCGAATGGATTCGGCGCAAGCGCGGAAGTGTTTTACTTCCTGGTGCGGTGACGTTGCGGTGACGCGGCGGCGTCAACGTCACCGCCGCGTCACCGCCACGTCACCGCGCCTTCCGGCGGCGGGGAATTTGATCCGATGGTGTGTACACGCCATCGGATCAAACTCCCGATCGGACATATCCGATGGAAATGGTCCGCGGACCGTTTTCATCGGATATATCCGATCGTGTGTACGCCGCCTAAGACGTCATGGTTTGAAATCATGCATGGCACGGAAGGTTCCCCTGCTTAAACCAGCACATGTCAAGGCCCATCTTAAGTTTGCCAATGACCATTTGGATGATCCAGAGGAGTCATGGGAGAAAGTCATGTGGTCAGATGAGACCAAAATAGAACTTTTTGGTCATAATTCCACTAACCGTGTTTGGAGGAAGAAGAATGATGAGTACCATCCCAAGAACACCATCCTTACTGTGAAGCATGGGGGTGGTAGCATCATGCTTTGGGGGTGTTTTTCTGCACATGGGACAGGGCGACTGCACTGTATTAAGGAGAGGATGACCGGGGCCATGTATTGCGAGATTTTGGGCAACAACCTCCTTCCCTCAGTTAGAGCTTTGAAGATGGGTCGAGGCTGGGTCTTCCAACATGACAATGACCCGAAGCACACGGCCAGGATAACCAAGGAGTGGCTCTGTAAGAAGCATATCAAGGTTCTGGCGTGGCCTAGCCAGTCTCCAGACCTAAACCCAATAGAGAATCTTTGGAGGGAGCTCAAACTCTGTGTTTCTCAGCGACAGCCCAGAAACCTGACTGATCTAAAGAAGATCTGTGTGGAGGAGTGGGCCAAAATCCCTCCTCCAGTGTGTGCAAACCTGGTGAAAAACTACAAGAAACGTTTGACCTCTGTAATTGCAAACAAAGGCTACTGTACCAAATATTAACATTGATTTTCTCAGATGTTCAAATACTTCTTTGCAGCTGTATCATACAAATAAATAGTTAAAAAAATCATACATTGTGATTTCTGGAATTTTTTTTTTGATTATGTCTCTCACAGTGGACATGCACCTACGATAACAATTTCAGACCCCTCCATGATTTCCAAGTGGGAGAACTTGCAAAATAGCAGGGTGTTCAAATACTTATTTTCTGCACTGTATATATGGAAAATGAGAACAGGACCCCCAAATCTTGCAATAAAGTATTTTTACTTCAAATGTACATCTTCATACAAACATGTGCGCTATTTTTTGTATGAAGATACACGTTTAAAGTAAAAATACATTTATATATAAAATTTTACGTTATACTATAAGGCCGCGTACACACGATCAGACAGGTCCGATGAAACTGGTCCAGTTTCATCGGACCAGTTCGATGGTGTGTACGGCCTATCGGACCGTTGTCAGTCGGGCCAAAGTTTTAAAACATGCTTTAAAACCTGTCCGATGGAAACCTGTCTGTCGGACAGGTTCGATGGTTAGTACACAAAAGCATCGGACCAAAAACCTGCGCATGCTCAGAATCAAGTCGACGCATGCTTGGAAGCATTGAACTTCGTTTTTTCGTTTTGTTTTTTCAGCACGTCGTTGTGTTCTACGCCACCGCGTTCTGGTCTGATCGGATTTTGGTCCGATGGTGTGTTTGCACATCAGACCAACAGACCACTTCAGCCTGGTCCGATGAAAACGGTCCGTCGGACAAGTTTCATCGGACCGGTCTGATCGTGTGTACAGGGCCTAACTGTTAATATTATTAATAATATTTTATCATTATTATACTATTGTTTTTATTTATGGCTGTGCAAATTAACTTTTAATTAATCGATTAATCTCTAATTTTTTTGATCGATCAAAATCTTTTTGATCGATTAAAATTCTTTTGATTGGTACTCACCTCTCCGCCGGCTTCTGGGCCTTCAGGGAGTTCTGTCGGAGATCCGGTGATGTCACGGACACCGGCGGGGCTTGCCGTGTCCATCTGAAGGGCTCCTTTGCTGTGCCTTCATATCTGCACGTCGGCGGGACCTTACTATCTGCCACACGCAAGGGCTGTTACACTTCCCTCTATCACCCTGGGATTCTACAGCCATCCACTGGGAGTTGTGATAGTTCCCTTCATGGGACATCTACATGCCGACAGACTGATGTTAACCTCTCCTCATCTGGATTCAGCAGTGGTATCGTTGTACACATTTTTATACCACTATCATACTTAGCTACATGTTTTTATGACTGCTTTTGGTACCATTTGGTATTACTCGCACCATTTTTACAGTTTATGTAGCTACATTGATTTCATCTCCAGTGCAATACTTATTTGGTTACCTACTTGTAGACTATAAAAGTTTTAATGCTATTCCCATCGAGCGCTGCCTTTGTGTGTTTTTTGTATCCTGTGTGCGTTGTAATTGTGTGTTGTAATTAATCGAAATTAGTCGATTAATCGATAAAAAAAAAAACGATTAATCGAACACAAAAATTTTGATCAGTAACAGCCCTATTTTTATTGTTACAATTTTTCATATTAAATTATATTGTTATGATTGTAATTACTAAACTTTTATTGGCATCCTTCTAATTTATTCATATTATGCCCTTACAGGTTTTTGATTTTAAACTGATGGGTCACATTGATGTAGCACTACCCCCGAAGGAGATGCTGGTTTAGATTTGGGCCTGCCGTTACCTTACTGTTCAATACGCTCACCTCAGGGATTGTCCTTGAAGAATTGTCCATAAGAATGTACGCACCACCACAAAGTCTCTTTCAAGGGTTTTATTAACAAAGTTCTCCAACAGAGGGGTAGAGGGATAGGGAAAGACTCAGGTACTTTTACTTTGCAGATCACTGGTACCACTTAGATCCAGAGGATTAACTCAGCTCCACACTGGATTTTAGCAACCACCGGACTAGCAGCTGATGCGAAGCTCGACAAAGTCTCTGCCACAGACTTGATAAGTGTCGTCAGGCCGTCCCACGGTCTTCTGCCACAAGATCATGTAACCGCCTGCACACTCGATATAGTTCCAACAAAAGTTACACGACTCACAGTACCAAGAATCTTTCAGCCGGACCAGTAGCACAGTGAGGTAAATCCGCCAGAGTAGGTCCATTAATTGAATCCCACTGGTTCAGCTTCCTTCCTTAGATAAGGTAGCGAAGGACCATCCCTGGATCAGTAGGCCCCAGAAGCTCCTGAGCCTACTGTCAGTTGCTAGGCTACAAAACATCTCAGCATCCCTGAGGCCAGGAGGGCCCTCAGGTCGGGATCAGAAGACGAACCCTGCTAAATGGCGTCTGTCCCTTAAGTACCCCAACCCATAATGCACAGCGGGTTAACCACGCCCCCTGAGCCTCTTCTGAGAGCGAGATACCCAATACGTCCAGCCTGTTGCCTTTCCAAACGTGACCTGCGGTGACAACAACACCCACCGAAACCTGTGCAACCCAGCTGAACTGAACAGAGCCAACAATTTAGAATAATCATTCTGAGCCAAAACTACTGCTCAGGCAATTATAATTTAACACCTAGCGCCCACTTAATGGGAGCAGGGCGCTACATTGATTAGTAAAAAAGTTATATATTTTTTATTAATATTTATGTTTCATTTTAGTGCCGTTGAAGAGGGCCGTGAACGTTTCTCTGAAAACGGACTGGTGTTATAAACAATTTGTCCTTGTATTGTCTTGCAGATCTGTAAACTTGTATCTGGGTTTGAAACTTTGAATAGATCCAGGAAGTAGGCCCACCCAGTGCACGTGTGAGAAGCTTTCTCCAGCTTGGCATCGGACAATCACACAAAAGGCTGAGATTATAGTCAAATGTTTGCTGAAAAATCTTTGGCAGTTCACTGATAGTTTTTACTTGTTACCTGGAGATCCATGTGTACACAGAGAACGGAACATGACTTATGTGGGACAGTTATTTGTAATACGGAGACCATTGGCAGTCTGTGACTGTGTTTAATCATTTCTTGGCAAATTGTCTGCCCTGGAATAATAATACCTTCGTAATGCCTGATAATTTACTGCCTACTTTAGCTGGTGCCAACTGACATTGAACGCCTTTGGAAGGTTTTTGGTCAACAAATGTTTCCTGCCTCTTACGTCTTCATACACAAAATATTTACTGCCTGATTTGATGTTTTCAAAGACTTTTATGGACATTTTCCTGCCAGTGGTAACATGAATTTCTAATAATTTATCTGTCACTAGTTTTTTGTTTTTTTGCATGGTTTGACCCATAGCCGGGAACTGTTCTACTACCATTGATTATCTGAACCCTGGTGTCACGTACCTGGCAGGGGAGGCTGATGAGACGATGCTGGTCTCTTTTAGGCCAAACCGATTAGAATGGTCCGACTGATGGTCTGATGTGCGTACACACCATCAGTCCAAAATCCGATCAGGTCAGAACGCGGTGACGTAGAACATAACAACGTGCTGAAAAAATGAAGTTCAATGCTTCCAAGCATGCGTCGACTTGATTCTGAGCATGCGCTGGTTTTTGGGCCGATGCTTTTGCATACTAACCATCGGTTTGGACCGATGGTCAGGCGTCCATCGGTCCGATTTTGAAGCAAGTTTTAAAACTTTGGTCCGACGGACGACGGTCCGATGGGCCGTACACACGATTGGTTTGGACCGATGAAAAAGGCCAGTTTCATCGGTCCAAACCGATCGTGTGTACTTGGCCTCACACCACTACCCCAAGGTAAGGTGACCAGATTTTTAAAGTGAAATCCATCCCTGTTTGAGGATATACGCGGAAAGTTTGGGACTTTGAATGAGGCCATAGACAGAGTGGAGGTATATGAATCAAAGTGCATATTTATTGATCATAAAATTTGTAAAAAACATATCAATAAAAAAGACCACATAGAAAAAGACATTGTAATAAACATCATTCCATATTTGTTCACACAGCCATATGTATGTGTGTGTGAACTATGGGCACCAAGAGTACATGAGTATATAAAACTTGTGCCACGTAGTGGACCAAATTGATTGGTAGGTACATTCAATGATACATATATGTACATGAAACATCAAAGCAGCATATGCGAGAAAAAAAATAATATACATTTACTGTATATACAAGTATTGATGAATTTCTGAGTTGGTAGTATAGTATATACATATATCTGCATCCCAAAAATTCCCGACACGTTTCATGTAAAGAGAACACTCATCAGGGGCAGATGTTCAGAGATATCTACAAAATATGATAATATAATTGGTATGATTGTAATAGCAGGCAAAGGCATTGCGGCCCGACCCAAATACTTACATGGAGTCACGGAAATGAGGATTGGTGGATATAAAACCAAGGCCAGGGTAATGGTCCGTCCTGGGAACTGAGGTGATGAAGCAGCGTGTCAAAGGGGTGCATACACAGAAACCCCCCCCATATACCATGCACAGGAGCCAGGTTGCTGGTGAGCATGATAGCACCAAATGCTATGACAGTAGGGACTGCCAGAGAGAGTCTAAATTAAAGGGATGCATAATTAGTTTATAGTAGTAGACTGAAAAGATCCATGAAAGTGGTATAAAACTAATGACATACCAATCACCAGAGACTGTGCTCATAGATGAAAATGGAATGAAAGTGTGGATCACAGCCAAGTAACCATAAAGCAGGGCTTGACAAACCCCAGGCGTTAGGTCGCATTGGCGCCTAGAATTAACAGCCAGGCGCCTGGGCTAGACTGCAGCAGGTGTCTTGTCTCCATGCAAGACCGCATTCCCCCCTCACCTGGCGGGTTCGCGGACTAAGATGCCTCCGCTCGCTCTGTTGACTGAGGGCATTGCTCTTAACTTACTCACACTGCAGGGGAACCAACGCCCTCTTCTGGTGACAGGGGCTGCTACAAGCAGCCACTGGTTGCGCGGAGGGCTTCAGCTGCCTGCTCTCTCTGCCTGACAACTGGTGCCCATAATGATGAGTGGACAGGGTTTGTGGGGCAGCTGGTTGTAACAGTTTTAGTTCCATTTACACACCCCTCCCCCACAAAGATGGAAACCGTTTTCCGTGTAAATGTAAGACCGGTTAATTTAGTCGTTGGGAGGAAAAAAAGGTGTTGTTCATTAAAAAAAAACAAAAAAAACTGGCTCCTAACTTTTTTAGCTGGCTCCTAGTTTTAAAGTAAATTTGTCAAGCCCTGCCATAAAGTATGGTATAGAGAAGGTTAGAAGACATCAGAGACAATCCCAGCTCACCAAGACCAATTGGTGAAGACAATAAGGGACTAGCAAGTCAAGAGTGACGAGACCTAACAAGAGCTTATAGAGTGGACAGTTAGAGCAACGCAAGGGGTGTTTTGATGGTTTCTTGGATGCTGGTACAGAAGAATGGGAGCCACAGGTTTGTGAAGTCTCCCAGGCAAGGAACTGGAGCAGGTAGGGAACTGGAGCAGCAGATCCAAAAGCCGAGTACAGGATCAGCAGACGGGTGAGCACACAGGTACATACAAATGGAGCTGCAGGCTGAAGAGATGCAGCAGCTCAGGCCTGGGTCAAGGTTGCCCGTTTTGGGACTTCCTACTACAACTCAGCCGACCCATCAAAAGGAACTGTTCCTTCTACTTGTGGCTGGTTTTGGATGGTAGGGAGCTTGTCCCTTTTGGTTTTTATTGCAGCTGGGCCAGTCCATCTCTAGGTATTTTTATGTTTAATGTGAGAGCCAGTGTCAGGAAAGAAGGAATAAGCCCAGGCACATAGTTATGTGCAAACTGAGAATCTCTGTTAGCCAAATCCACGGACGGAGAAAACTTATTAGCCAAACCCATAGAGAATTCCTGTTAGCCTGACCCACGCGCATGCGCACAGGATCCAAATGGACTATATAAACCCCTCAGCTGCACTAGGACTTTTCCTTATGGTCTATAGCATTATGCTATCTGCTACCTGTTTCCTGTGTTTGATCCTGTTGCCGTTCGGATCCGTTTGACCACACTTGTACTCTAGATGAGCCGACCCCTGGCTTGCTCTTCGACCATGTCTCTGTTTGCTGTTGCCAACTCCGGCCTGGACCTCACTACTCTGCTGCCTACTGCTCTGTTCCTGAAGTGACTGCTAGTGACCGACCCAGCGTGTCTGACCCTGCTCTGTACCCAGCCTGCCAAGTACCTGCTGTCTGCTACCTACCAGCCTGCCAAGTACCTGCCATCTGCTGTCTACTACCTGCCAGCCTGCCAAGTACCTGATGTCTGTGACCTGCCAGCCTGCCAAGTACCTGCCATCTGCTACCTGCCAGCCTGCCAAGTACCTGCCATCTGCTACCTGCCAGCCTGCCAAGTACCTGCTGTCTGTGACCTGCCAGCTTGCCAAGTGCCTGCCGTCTGCTCTCTGCTACCTGCCAGCCTGCCAAGTACCTGCTGTCTGCTACCTGCCAAGTACACGCTGTCTGTGACCTGCCAAGTACCTGCTGTCTGCTCCCTGCCAGCCTGTCAAGTACCTGCCAGCCTGCCAAGTACCTGCCACCTGCTACCTGCCAGCCTGCCAAGTACCTTCTGTCTGTGACCTGCCAGCTTGCCAAGTGCCTGCCGTCTGCTCTCTGCTACCTGCTAGCCTGCCAAGTACCTGCAATCTGCTACCTGCCAGCCTGCCAAGTACCCGCTGTCTGTGACCTGCCAGCCTGTCAAGTACCTGCCGCCTGCTCTCTGCTACCTGTCAGCCTGCAAAGTACCTGCTGTCTGTGAGTGAGCGAGTAACTTATATAGCACTAACAAATGCGAACTAAATTGCCTCAAGGCTCTTGTATCCAGAGTCGTCCTTGTCCTTCAGAAGAGGTGGGTCTTCAGTTTTTTTCCTGAAGGCGCGATGGTTCTCTTCCATGCGGATGCTGGTTGGTAGCGCATTCTACAGCTGTCGCCCCAAGACTGCAAATCTTCGTTCCCCTTTCGTTTTGTAGCGGGTCTTGTGGATGCAGAGCAGGTTATGATTCGTTGACCATACAGCCCGCCCAGGGATGTAGCGTCGTATTTTCTCACATAGGTATTGCAGGGTTTACCTTATGTGCATTTGTGAGTGAGGCAGAGTGTCTTGAATGTCACCCGATCCTTTACGGTTAGCCAATGGGGGGACTTCAGGGACGGGTGGTGGAATCCCAAGGCTTTTTTCCCGTTATCAGTTTGGCGTCTGTGTTCTGGACGACTTGTAGACGTGAGATCTGGTGTTTGGGTATTCCTAGGTAGAGGGAGTTAGCCTAATCCAGTCGAGCATTGATGATTGTTCTGACTACTACTGCTTTGTCCTTATCCTGGGAACTTGTGGTTGGGTTTTTCTGTGAATTTACCAGAGGGGAACTGAAATATCTTGGCAACTAGATTGTGGCACACAATCAGTAGCAGGTATGAGCAGTGTCAGGACAAGGTAATCTAGAGCCCAGGGCACCCCTAAAAAGACCATAGAATTATATGCATGCTCACCTCCAAGCAGAAATTTCCCATCCTCCCAGCACAAATCTTTGCCACCCATCGCCCCAAGCCAAATGCTCTCTCGCCATATATGCCCCCAGCACAACCCGCCCCCCCCAAAAAAAATCCCCTCCAAGCACAAATCCTTTGTCATAATTTCAAATCCCCCCTTCAAGCACACATTTTTCTCCCCCAATCCCCCATCCTAGCACAGTTCCCTCACAAATTTACCCTCCTAGCTCAAATCCCCCCCCAAATAAATAAATATTTCCCCTCTACCATTATACATTATATTGTCAAAAGTATTGGGACACCTGCCTTTACACACACATGAACTTTAATGGCATCCCAGTCTTAGTCCGTAGGGTTCAATATTGAATTGGCCCCCCCTTTGCAGCTATAAAAGCTTCAGCTCTTCTGGGAAGGCTGTCCACAAGGTTTAGGAGTGTTTCTATGGGAATGTTTGACCATTCTTTCAGACGCGCATTTGTGAGGTCAGGGGCTGATAGCCCAGATGAGCCAGGCAGGGCTTTTTTTCAGCAGGATTGTGGGGGAATGCACCTCCAGAATTGAATTTATGCAATGACAAGGGGTGCTGGGATGTTCTGGAGGGTCTAGTAATGATGGCTGCTGGGGAATTTATTGTTGCTTGAAGGGATCTATTTTTGCAGAGAAAGGGGGTCTATCGCTACTGCGGAGGTCTTCTGTTGCTCCAGGGGAATATTTGTTACTGGGGTGTGTCTTTATGTTGCTGGAGGGTCTATTGATGCTGGCTACTGGGGAATGTACTGTTTCTGGAGGGGATCTATTTTTGCAGGGGGGGTCTATTGTTGCTGGGGAGGTCTATTGTTGCTGGTGGGGATCTATTGTTGCTGATTTAGGTGTTATGTTGCAGAAGGTCAATCGCTGCTGGTAGGGATTTACTGTTGAGGGAGGGGGTCCAATGTTGCTGGCTGCTGGAGGGTCTATTGATGTTGGCTGTTGGGAGACCATTGTTGCTGGGGTGGATCTATTTTCCCTTGGGTGTCCATTGCTGTTAGATCTATTTTACTGCTTTCATTATTATTAACAAATTTAATACAAAATAGCACCACAAAATGATACCTAATTCTGTATTCTAAAATAAGTGGTACTGGGAGGTGGGTAAGGGGTGGGGCCAAGGATCGGGGATTAGAGGTGGGTAGGGGGCAGGGTCAAGGGGTGTCTAGGAAGGGAGGAGTTTCCTGCACCTATTCTTTAAGAAAAAATGCACTTCTGGAAAAATGGTCAAACATTCCCATAGACACACTCCTAAACCTTGTGGACAGCCTTCCCAGAAGAGTTGAAGGCGTTATAGCTGCAAAGGGTGGGCCAACTCAATATTGAACCCTACGGAATAAGATTGGGATGCCATTAAAGTCCATGTGCATGTAAAGGTGTCCCGATACTTTTGACAATATAATGTATAATGGTAGAGGGAAAATATTTACTTATTTTTTTATTTTTGCTTGGGGGGATTGGGGGAGAAAATGTTGTGCTTGAAGGGGGGATTTGGAGTGATGAGAAAGGATTTGACAATATACTGTAGTCTACCTTTTTTTAGCACAAACCCCCAAAATCCCCCCTTTTAACACAAATCTCCTTTCCCTGTCCCCCTTACCAACACAAATCCCCAAAAAAACACCATTCCCAACACACCTCCCCAAACTTGCTTTTCTAGAACAATTCTTCCCCCCTGCCACACCCCCCAATTACTCTTCTCAACACAAATCCCCCCCAAACTCTTTATGGTGCCCACCACCTCATGATACCACAGTGCCCAGGGAAGCCCTCCCTCCTGCCCACCCCTTGTGCCAACCCTGGGTATTGGGTCAGGTTCCAAGCCAAGGTCAATATCAGATGATCAGATCTAGAGCAAGAGGAGTAGGCAGAAGTGTGGTTGTGGACAGGGCCAATCCGCTCTATACGCTTTCTACGCAAGCTGCGTAGGGCCCCGGAAATTACTCGGGGGGCTGGTACAAGGTTGGTACAGGCGGATAAGGTCAGCCCGGGCTGAGATCAGGAAATACTGGACACGGGTTACAAGTACTGCCGCATTGGTGCAGCTATGCAACTTAAATAGTCCGCTATTATATAAGCGGAAGAATAGCAGAACAGGTTCATGCCCATTTTCACATACTGTGTTTCCCCGAAAATAAGCCCTTGTCTTATATTAATTTTGGCAACAAAAGACACAGTAGGGCTTATTTTCGGGGTAATGTGCAGTTTTCTCTCCCCCTCTCCCTCCCTGCCTGTCAGGAATCCCCATTGTGAACTGAGTTAAAATGCTTGTAAAATCCTATAATCCACTCTATTACAGTATTATATATAGTACAATGTGTATGTTTTTGTAATATAATTGTGCCAAATACATTTGTTATAGCGCCGCTCTGCGCTTCTGTTACCCCCCGGAGCTCTCTTCCCCGCATTTATATTACATAAACACACACATTGTACATTATATACTACTGTAATAGAGTGGATTATAGGATTTTACAAGCATTTTAAACTAGGGCTTATTTTCGGGGTAGCACTTAGATTGCAGCCCTCCTTGAAAATAACGCTAGGTCTTATTTTCAGGGTAGGTCTTATTTTTGGGGAAACACGGTACGTAACCACACAAAAGACAACCTGCACTTGCACATAGCTACTGGTACAGAATCGCCATCTTCTATACTGGTTTGACTTTCCTGACATCTGGGGAATCGCTGCTGTATTCCTGTTTTCTCAAGTAGGGATAAGAAAACATGCGTGCTGTAGTCACTAAACCGCGTTTCACAGTACATACTTATATATTATAGAATCCTGTAAACAATTTGTCGTGTGGATTTGTCTTGTCCTCCCAGGTTCATGGAATGATGAATGGAAATGACACCACTGTCTCTGGAATGTTAGGGGACTTGGAACTACACAGCTTGATTGAATAAGAGAGGATTAGTGAACTCTCCTCCTGTTCCCACTGACACATCTGTCAGAAGAACTGTCACTCCCTCGACAGATGTATGGCTGGGCGGCTTATAAGATCGCTCTCCACGCCCAATCATTCAAAAGGGATGTGTTTTTTTTTCCCTTCTTATTTTATATTTGGAATAACCTTTAAACTTTTTTGTGAAGTTCTAAATCAGTGGTGTGACCCCCCAACATCACCAAGGGCCACGTTTAAAGTTCAGTGAATATTCTGTCAGACATAGCAGACACAACAGAGTATGGTCAAAGACAATTGGCATGATACAGGAGATGGTCAGAGACTGCAGACACAGTACAGGAGATGGTCAAAGACTGCAGACATGATACAAGAAATGGTCAGAGACTGCAAACATGATACAAGAAATGGTCAGAGACTGCAGACATGATACAAGAGATGGTCAGAGACTGCAAACATGATACAAGAAATGGTCAGAGACTGCAAACATTATACAAGAAATGGTCAGAGACTGCAGACACGATACAAGAGATGGTCAGAGACTGCAAACATGATACAAGAAATGGTCAAAGACTGCAGACATGATACAAGAGATGGTCAGAGACTGCCGACATGGTAAAGAAGATCACCAGAAAAAAATGTGCATTCATGGAAGGAGTGCAACACCAAAAGATAAAATACATTTGACGAGCCCATTGATTCAGGTTAGGCTGTTCAAAACAGATAAGGCTACATCCCCCAGTGGGTACCCCAGCAGGTTACCAGAAAAAAAAATGACTACAAGAAAGGAGCACCGGACCAATTTCATTTATTGGTATTATGCTAAAAGACTACCAATGCAGTTTGGGTGTCAAAGGAACTCCCCCTTTATCTGGACTTCAGTTTAAAATGAGAAGACAGCGAGAGAACATAAGAGATGAGAACTGAGTTGAGGAGCAACCCAAACCTTTAATGACTTGCCACAGACTTGCAAAAGGAATGTGAGTAGTCTTACAAAGTTTACAAAGAAGTGCAACTAAAGTAATCACAACCACAATAGTAAATAACATATAAAACACATAATACAGTAAACCCCTTGAAAGCACCTGCTTACACACCTGTACCCCTACCCTATACCAGTGGCGGCTGGTGCTCCAAATTTTTTGATGGGCACAAACAAACTAAAAAAAAAAAACCATCAATTGCAGCCACTGTACCCATCAAGTGCAGCCACTGTGCCCATCAAATGCAGCCACTGTGCCATCAAATGCAGCTACTGTACCCATCAATTGCTGCCACTGTGCCCATCAATTGCCACCACTGTGCCCATCAATTGCTGCCAATGTGCTCCATCATTTACCACCAGTGTGCCCCATCAATTGCTTCCAGTGTGCCCCATCAATTGCTGCCAATGTGCTCCATCATTTACCACCAGTGTGCCCCATCAATTGCTTCCAGTGTGCCCCATCAATTTCCGCCAGTGTGCCCCATCAATTGCTGCTACTGTGCTCCATCAAAGGCTGCCCGACACCTACCTGTCTCGGCTCTCTCCTCCATGCTCCGAGTCCTCCATATCTTCTCCCGTCCTCTTCCCACTCTCTCTACTATGATTGGACACCTAATAGGCATCCAATCACAGCGCCTGTTGCTTCAGCCAATCAGGTGACAGGGTAACCAGACCCGAGCACCTGACTGGCTGAGAGTCGGGTCAGTGTTAGGGAAGCGATTTATTTGCTTCTCTAACACAACACTGTGTAAACAGCGAACGCACAGCATTGCACCCACTGTTTACCAATTTGGAAGCCTACAGCTGTAATCAGGACAGCTATTAGAGCCGACGGCTCTAATAAGGCACTTCCAAAAACACCCCCACTGCTGTAATTCAGATGCCCCACAAGGGGCCAGACAACTGAATAGGGGGCGGCAGCGGCGCATTAATCTATCTATTGGTGATAGAGCAGTGCAGGAGTAAGGGGGCGACACTCCTGCGCCCTCTATGGATGCACCGCCACTGCCCTATACCATTTACCTTTTTTACTACTTTGAATTATTGGACACAATTCTAGTAGACTAGGGGAAAACAACTCCCTGCCTTACTGTCTTGAGTTTAACTGCTTAAGGTCCGCCCTACAGAAGTTTTACTGCTACAGGACGGCACCTCTGCCCCATGATTTGACTCTTCTTGGTGGGGGGCACACACAGCGGGTGCCCAGCGGTGGCTACCTTGGACTCGATGTCTGATGGCACCTGACAATCATCCAGCAGAGAGGCAGAATGGCAGTCTACCTATGTAAACAAGGCAGATCACCGTTCTGACAGAAGGGAAGACACTAATCCTGTGTCTCTGCAAAGCAGGGTCTAGGAGCCTTGTCTCCACCTAGTAAAGGCACCTCCCCCACAATGTAGTAAAACACTGGCTAGGCACACAGTTAAATGGGTTGTAAACCCTTGTATTTTTACACCTTAATGCATCCTTAATGACCAGGCCATTTTTTGCGATACGGCACTGCGTTTGTTCTAACTGACAATTGCACGGCCGTGCGACGTTGTAACCAAATAAAATTTGTGTCCGTTTTTCCCCACAAATATAGCTTTCTTTTGGTGCTATTTGATCATCTCTGCGGTTTTAATTTTTTTGCTCTGTAAACAAAAAAGACCGCAAATTTTGTTCAAAAAACAATATTTTTTACATTTTGCTATAAAAAATATCCCCCAAAAATTGAAAAAAAACCCCCTGAATTTCTTCAGTTTAGGCCAAATATGTATTCTTCTACATATTTTTGGTAAAAAACAAAACAATAAGCATATATTGATTCGTTTGCGTAAAAGTTATAGGGCCAGATCCACAAAGAATTAATTCTAATTTCCCGCTGGCATATCATTGTTTTGTATCCACAAAACATGATACGCCGGAATAACGCTAAGAGACGACTGGCGTAAGTATATTACACCATCGTATCTTAGTTGTAGTGTTACGCTGGACGCTAGGGGCGCTCCCGTCGGATTTCCGCGTTGAATATGCAAATTATTCACGAACGTACGAGCGGCCGGCGCGTTCCCTTTACGTCATTTGCGTAAGCGTATCTTCGGCGTAAAGCTACCCCTGCTATATGGAGGTGTACGCTATGTTAAGTATGGACGTCGGGCCAGCGTCGATTTTTTCGTCGTTCACGTCGTTTGCGTTACCCGTTCGCGAATAGGGAATTGCGTAAGTTACGTACATGTCGTTTTCATTGACTATTTGCGACGTGATTTCACGCATGCGCACTAGGATACGTCCACGGCTGGCGCATGCGCAGTTAAAAAAAAGCGTTGTTTGCGTCGGGTCATTCATAATTATAATAAAACACGCCCCCCACTAGTAAATTTTAATTACACCCGCGAAAGCCGGCCCATTTACGCTACGCCACCGTAAGTTACAGGGGCATTTCTTTGAGGATAAGGAAAACGCAGCTGTGACTTACAGCGGCGTAGCGTAAATGGGACACGCCGCGCGGGCAGCCAACGTATGTGGATCTGGCCCATAGCGTCTACAAAATAGGGGTTAGATTTATGGCATTTTGATTATAATTTTTTTTTACTAGTACGGGCAATAATCAGAGATTTTTAGCGGAACAGCGTCATTGCAGTGGACAGATCCAGGGATGGACTGGCCATTGGGACTACAGAGAGTTTCCCGGTGGGCCGATGGCTTAGTGGGCCGGCTTCAGTGATAGCGGACCACTACCCCCCTTTGCTCCTCTGTCTCTCCCTCCCTGCAGCGTCTTGTCCCATGGGGGGGGGGCACCGAAATGATTCTTTGCCCGGGTGAAATAATGTCTAGCTTCCCCACTGGTACTGCCTATAAGAGTACCAGTTTTAGCCGTTTTACTCTAATAAAGTAGAACGGCTAGTGGCTAGTGAAGGGGGAAAGGGGGCTTGGGTGGCGGGGGGGGGGGGTGTGGGCGTTAGTTGTCCGGCCGCCATAGGAGAGACCTATAAAAGTGGGCCAGTCTGGGTGAAGTCCAGGGCCAAATTTTTGTCCCAGTCCAGCCCTGGACAGATCGGACACCTTTGATACTTTTTTGGAACCAGTGACATTATTACAGTGATCAGAGCTAAAAATAGCCACTGATTACTGTATAAATGACACAGGTAGGGAAAGGGTTAACACTAGAGGGCGATCAAGGGGTTAACCACGGATCCTAAGGAGTGTTTCTAACTGTGTGGGGGGGGGGGACTGACAGGGAGTACAGAGAGATCAATGTTCCTGATTACTAGGAACAGCAGATCTCTCTCTCCTCCCCTGTCAGAATGGGGATCTGTTTGTCTACATTGACATATCCCTGTTGTGGCTCTCTGTGGAGCGATCGTGGGTGGCCAGCAGACATCGCAGCCACCAGCCATGCGCATCGGCTCCTGCTTTTGCACGTAAAGCTGCCGATGTACAGCTACGGCGATTTGCACAGCCATGCCAACCTGCCGCAGGGTGGTTGGTAAGCGGTTAAAAAGCTTCTTTTACATTAAACAGTTTGTAGGGAAAAAAAGGCATTTAGATATATAGAAAATCTATAATGGTTTTCTGTTTGGTTGAGCAATACAGGGTTCCAGAGAAAAAAGATCAAGTAACATAAATGGAAGTGCTAAGTATCTCTGGGATTGTTTGGTTTCCAAAGTTTATTTTTTAAATCCTTCCAGGATGAATCACTTTTTTTCCCTAAGAAAAACTTGTTTGACTCATAATTGACGACTGGTCTTGATTACGGGAGAAAGAAGAATAGTTATGTGTCGGGATGTCTGATGCTCGCACTGGGGGCAGCAAGAGCAAACAAAACAAATGATGAATAGGAAACTGATTTCTGTGCAGTCATAAAGGTGTTGTAAAGGTTAAAAAAAAAAAAAATCCCTAAATAGCTTCCTTTACCTTAGTGCAGTCCTCCTTCACTTACCTCATCCTTCCATTTTTCTTTTAAATGTCCTTATTTCTTCTGAGAAATCCTCACTTCCTGTTCTTCTGTCTGTAACTCCACACATTAATGCGACACTTTCTTCCTGGTCAGAAGAAAGCCTCTTGAGGGGGCGAGCAGGAGGGTCAGGACACTCTCTACTTTGCAGATAGAGAAAGGAGCTGTGTGTTAGTGGGCATCCTGACACTCCTGCTCGCCCCCTCCCCCCTCAAGAGGCTTTCTCCACACCAGGGAGAAATCCTCGCATTACTGTGTGGAGTTACAGACAGAATAACAGGAAGTGAGGATTTCTCAGAAGAAATAAGGACATTTAAAAGCAAAATGGAAGGATGAGGTGATTCAGTTTGCATGTGCTGCGCTATATAAGTTTTCATTCATTCATTCATTAAGTTTGCAATCATTCATTTATTCAGGACTGCACTAAGGTAAAGGAAGCTATTTAGGGGATTTTTTTTTAACCTTTACAACCCCTTTAAGCCTCGTACACACAATCGGACTTCCATCGGACAAATCCGTGGAATTCTGTCCGAAGGGCGTTGGTCGTGAACTTGTTCTGCATACAGACGTCAGAATTTTTTCAGCCTACATACACAAAACGACGTTGTTTTTCAGCTCTTTAGCGCCACCCTTTTGGCAACTTCTGCTAATGTCTGATGGTTAGCATTGGTTCGGAGAATGCGTGTTTGTACTTTAGATTTTAGTCTGAAGGGCTTGTGTACGCACGATCGGATAATCCGACGGAACACATTTGTTGACGGACAATTTGAGAACATGACCATCCAACATTTGTTGTTGGAAATTCTGACAACAATTGTCCGATGGAGCGTACAAATGGTTGGATTATCCGACAAAACACGTCCATCACACAATTGTTGTCGGAAAATCCGATTGTCGGAATATCCGATTTAGTAGGAAATGGCCTTGTTTAAAATGTTAAAGAAGACCTAGAGACTGTGGAAGCTGTTTGAATTGTGTCAACAGAGTACAAACCAGTTGTCTATCAATGGAATCTAGTCCTGTGGTACTTGGGAAAAGGGACAATTTCCAAAGTAGTTTATATTGTTTAACCCTTTCGCTGCCAGTTCCGTCTTTGCATTATTTTTTTGCACACATGCCTAACCACTCAAGGACCGCCGCACGACAATATACGTCAGCAGAATGGCACGGCTGGGAACATCGAACATGGATGTATATATACGTCTCCTTTAAGAGCCCAGCCATGGGTCTCGAGCGCTCCGCCGCCGGCGCGCTCGCTACCCAGCCTGAAGCTCCGTGACCGCTCCGCGGGTGTCCCACAATCGGGTCACCGGAGCTGAAGAAAGGAGAGAGGTGTGTGTGTAAACAAACCTTCCCCGTTCTTCTCTGTGGCAATATCAGTGACCGTCTGTTCCCTGATATAGGGAACGGCGATCAATGACGTCACACGTCTAGCCCCGCCCCCTACAGTTAGAAGCACACATGAGGTCACACTTAACCCCTAAGTGCCCCCTAGTGGTTAACCCCTTCACTGCAATTGTCATTTTCAGAGTAATCAGTACATTTTATAGCACTTTTCGCTGTGAAAATGACAATGGCCCCACAAATGTGTCAAAAGTGTCCGATGTGTCCGCCATAATGTCGCAGTCCCTATAAAAAAAATCGCTGATCGCCGCCATTAGTAGTAAAAAATTATTAATACAAATTTAATAAAACTATCCCCTATTTTGTAAACGCTATACATTTTGCGCAAACCAATCGATAAACGCTTATTGCGTTTTTTTATACCAAAAATAGGTAGAAGAATACGTATCGGCCTAAACTGAGGAAAAACATTTTTTATATCTTTTTTGTGGATATTTATTATATCAAAAAGTTAAAAATATTGAATTTTTTTCAAAATTGTCGCTCTATTTTTGTTTATAGCAGAAAAAAAAAAAAAAAAACACAGAGGTAACCAAATACCACCAAAAGAAAGCTCTATTTGTGGGGAAAAAAAGAATGCCAATTTTGTTTGAAAGCCACGTCGCACGACCGTGCAATTGTTAGTTAAAGTGACGCAGTGCCGAATCGCAAAAAGGGGCAAGGTCCTTAACCTGCATATTGGTCCGGAGCTTAAGTGGTTAAAAAATTATTTTAGGCCTGAAGACTGCATAAACCCCCAAAAACACACCCTAGTGAATAAAATAGTGGTCACGTGATATTACAGAAAAGGTAATAAAATAAAAATACACTAAAGTTAATTTTAGGGCACACAAACACAATAAATTACCCAATTTTTGGGTAAAATATAAAAGATGAAGTAGCACTCAGTAAATAGATACTCAACATGTCAAGCCTAAAGGCCCGTACACACGATCGGATTTTCCGATGGGAATCGTGTGATGGCGGGCTTTTGTTGGAAAATCGGACCGTTTGTACGATCCATTGGACAATTGCTGTCGGATTTTCCGACAACAAATGTTGGATAGCATGCTTAAGAATTGTTCGACAACAAATGCTATTACAAATAACTATAATGCCGCGTACACACGATCATTTTTTGTGATGAAAAAAAAAACCGACATTTTCTGTGAAGTAAAAAACTATGTTTTTAAAACGTCACTTTTCAAAGACGATGTTGCATACACACCATCGTTTTTTCACAAAAAGCGAGGTTGCGTTCACCACTCTTTTCCATTGAAGCTCGCTTCATAACTAGCTTCTGGGCATGCGCGGGTTGAAAAACGTCGTTTTAAGCGACGTTTTTGCTACACACGGTGACTTTTTGTGAAACAAAAAACGACGTTTTGAAAAACGACACAAAAAATTCAAGCATGTGTGTACGCGGCATTAGGCTGCATTCACACCTGAGCGTCGCGTTTTCGGTCATTTTTTACAGCGTTTTTTCACGCGTATTCGAGCGTTTGCATACAGCGTCGTTGGACGTTTTTGAACTTCGACGTTTTTTATTTTAGCCAATAGGAAAAATTATCATCTCTTTCATCACTTGTTGCTATGTTTGTTGATTTTTTTATCTTCTGACTGGGTGAAATGTTCTATTGACTCAAGCAACAAAACGCCCATAGAAATGCTCATTGTCGCACTAGACGCTTGAATCGAGCATTTTCCATTACTTTCTATGGAAAATACAAACGCTCAAGTACGCCCAAACCGCCCGATTCGCGCGACAAAAAAGGGTTTGGAACTTGTTTGAGCTTCAGGCGTTCAGCGTCACGCGTTTTGTAGTGGAGATGTGAACCATCTCCATAGAGAATAATGTATTTTTTCCCCTTGTAGTGTCGCGCTTCATCCGACAAAACGCTCAGGTGTGAATGGAGCCTAAGACAACATTAGCAGTTGCCCAAAGGGTGGTGCTAAAGAGCTGAAAAACCATGTTGTTTCGTGCTTGTTGGAAGGCAATTCTTTGCCGCTTGTATGCAGAACAAGTTCGCGACCAACGCCCTTCGGACAAAATTCCACGGCTTTGTCCGATGGAAATCCGATCATTTTGTGGCTAGGTGGCCTTCACGTTGTTTTTTCATTTGCATATGCAAATGAGGCTAGTACGGCGATTCCCGAACGCTTTTATGCCGCCCCGTCGTCGCGTACGTCGTTTTCGTCCGCGTAAGGTTACCCCAGCTTCGATGTGGAGTAACCTTACGAAGTACCGTCGGATGCCGTCGGGTGCCGTCGGATGCCATGTTAAGTATGGCCTCGGGACCGCGTCGTGTTGTGCGTCGTTTACGTCGTTTGCGTACGTCGATTCTCAATGGGGCTGGCGTACTCTGCGATTACGTCGTTTACATTGAGAAAATGTGACGTCCTTTGGAGCATGCGCACTGGGCTTTTTCCCTAAGTGTCCAGAACTTGTTTGAGCTTCAGGCGTTCGGCGTCAGGCGTTTTGGAGTGGAGATGTGAACCATCTCCATAGAGGATAATGTATTTTTCCCCTCTAGCGTTTTGGAGCTTCATGCTTCAGGCGACAAAACGCTCAGGTGTGAATGCAGCCTTAGGCTGCATTCACACCTGAGCGTTTTGTCGCCTGAAGCGCGACGCCACAATATGCTAGAGGGGAAAAAATACATTATTCTCTATGGAGATGGTTCACATCTCCACGACAAAACGCGTGATGCCGAACACCTGAAGCTCAAACAAGTTCCAGATCCTTTTTTGTCGCACGAATCCAGAGGTTTTGGCGTACTTGAGCGTTTGTATTTCCCATAGAAAGTAATGGAAAGCGCCCGATTTAAGCGTCTAGCGCGACAACAAGCATTTCTATGGGCGTTTTGTCGCTTGAGTCAATAGAACATTTCACCCAGGCAGAAGATAAAAAAAATCTACAAACATAGCAACAAGTGATGGAAGAGATGATCATTTTTCCTATTGGCTAAAATAAAAAACGTTGAAGTTCCAAAACGTCGGACGGCGCTGTATGCAAACGCTCGAATACGCGTGAATACTCGCAACAAAAAACACCGGAAAAAACTACTGAAAACGCGACGCTCCTGTGTGAATGCAGCCTTAGTCCTGACAATTATAGCTTTAAAAAAAAAAAAAACAGCCAGGCAATATTTATCAACAACAAAGCTGCTGAAACAGAAAGATAAAAAGGAACATTGTTTCTTTTTGTTTATACATCTACAGATCAAAGGAATGAACGTCAATCTGCAGATGAAGTCAGTTTTTTTTTCACAATTTTTTTTTTTAAGTAGGTTAACACTGCACCAGAAGGCACTATTGTGAAACTATATATATAAAAAAAAAAAAACATTGTAGGGTGCTTTCATTCACAAAACGATCTCCCTCTGATTAAATGTTACAAATTATTTACATTCCTGAGCTCAGAGGAGAACATTGTCACACTTTTCACTTCCTGGCCAGTGCAGAGTTCCTCTAATTGTTATTTTGCACGTTTTTAAAATACCACCAGCAAACACCAGGCGATAAATAACAAAAGTGTGTTTTTTAGTGAATTGACTTTAATGATTCATCTAATTTTTTTTGGCTGTATTTTTCTCACTATTTTAACAAATGTGCGGTATTTACCTCACAATCAATATTTTTATAAATTTACTCTTGTATTATCTCATGCGATATTTCCAAAAAATGACTTACGTGACCTTGATATCGCATGTGGTAACTTTTAGTCAATTGACCCCATTGCTCTTTATTGTTCTCCCTCTACTGAGATACTGATGCTATGCTGCACAATGCTCCCCCGGTCAGCAGGGGGAGAGCTAAAGCCAAGCAAGCCCATAGACTTCTATACAGAGTGCTGAGAATCCTGGTTAGGGCAGGACACCCTTAAGACTCCGAGACTTCTATAGGTAGACAGCCATGCAGAGAAAGGCATACAGCAGGACACCACATCTGTATGTGTAGGATTGCTGTCTCCTATGGCAACAGTCTTTTAACAGTTTCCAACACAACTTGTAACAAATTTCTTGACGTCCTCTACAATCAATTCTTGTATATCTTCACTCAACTGAGCTCTCAGACTCTCTCACTAGACTTGCTGATCCAGTGCCATTGGACCCCTGAGCTCTTCTAAACTTCACACTCCGGATCTTCCTCAAGCATCACCCCCAATTCCCTGCTGGGTCCCTAGATTGGCACTTCAGATACTTCTCAAGCTTTAGTCCACTGGTCTGTTTGGTCCCTGGATTGGCACACAAGGCTGCTCTGCAAGCGTCACCTCCGCTGGCCGGGGATCCTGGCTTGGCACCTGCTGAAATTACCCAATTATTCGCCGTCCCCGGTTGGTGGGAATACTGCTCCGGTACTTGCTTCAGCTACTCACTGTGGTCCCTGGAAATAATGTGGTTGGTCCCTTAGTGGCGACAGCTACCTCCGACCACGTCAGGTTCTCCTTCTACTTATGGTTGGACTGCAAGCTGCAATCCCAACCCTACACTGCTCTCTTGGTTCTGGATAGGCCCTGAGACAGCCTAGCAGGCAGATGTCCCCAGGACTGGCCCAAAATCCGGCCTAGCAGCCCGGGGCAGCACAATACATGTCCACCCAGACAGCAGTCCAGGTGACACAGAACGACCACCTGACTCCACCCAAATATATAGGCTCTCCCAGCAGGCCAAAGGATTCAAAAAAACCCTACCCATTGGTTGAGACACCCCATATACTCATAATATGTCCTTGCATTTCTCTTGTCTTATCTAATGCCACCAGGTACCCGGGCCACCAGGTGACAGAAGAGAGAAGTGCAGCAATTCTAGACTTAGGGTGAAATCAATTGATCCCTAACAATTGGACAAGGCAACTGTACCTGGCAAGTAGATTTTTGAGCAACTCTGCCTAGACATCAGGGTGCTACATCTATATAGATGGATGTGGTGCCACGCTCTGCAGTATTTGTCTCAAATCTTTTTCACGTAAGCATAAGCAGAAGATCAGTTCCAGGTTTTGGCCGCACTAGCTGACAGATGAACAGAAAGCAAAACGGATGGAAATCTCTGGAGATTTTATTACCATGTGTGACCAGGACCCTTCCTTTCTGCCAACCATTGTCATATACCATTCAACAAACTTTACAGACACACCTCGTAGGTAGTCCCAATAGTTTTCATTTATTGGCAGACATTGCATTAGAATTTCGGAATCATTTTCAGAATTGTATAAAAAGGGAAGAACGGATCTAAGAGATCCCAAAAGCTTGCATCTTTAACAACTTAATTTAGCCAATAAAGGGTAACACCTAAACGCCAAACTTTCTGCTTTATATATTAACTAATGGAAGGACTGGTTCCTTGCCTAAGAACACTCATAAAACACAACTATACGCAGAGGTTCCTAAGAGTTCAGCCCAAGTCTTGAGATCAGCTCTTCATGACCTTATAGAAGTCTCATTGTTTTCTTATGTCACAGTCATAACTAAATTTATTGCACGTGAAACATTCTGGAGTGCTTTCCAGTGTTCTGTGATCTCTTAGGGCTTGTGTAATGGATGTATGCAGTGTTCTTTCAGTTTGCTTTAAGATCAGTTTAACTCACTTTTAAGATCCTTCTGTGGTGCTTCTGAGCCCTTCTTATCTGATTTTGACTTCCTTTTAAGCTGCATTCTGGCACTTCTGATTTAAAAAAGATGCCCATGTACCCAAGCCCCTACAGTCTCTTGGTAGATGTTTGTACCTAATCAGACCCACAAACTATTCCAGATCCTGTTGGTCTGTTCTTAGAGTATAACCCTTGTCCCAAAGATTCAGGCCATGGCCCACTACAGAATGCAGGGACTCTCCACCTTGAATCTATCCTTGTGCTATCAGGCAAAGTGATCTCCTGTCCAACAGTGCAGGTATAGTTCCAGTGATGACCTCTAGACATGTGCACACAGAAATATTTTGTTTCAGGATTTTGTTTTCTCCCAAAAAATACATGTATTTAGTTACTCCCGAAATTCGTTTTTATTTATTTTGTTTCGTTAAAAAATGCATTCATCCGAAAATCCGAATTAATTAAGGTTGAATCTGTCATTGAAGGCTTATGTTGTCTGTCAAATGTTCTAAGAAGATTCGACGAAGCAGCAAAACTGTACGATGCCGCAATCATACATTTCCGGTTGAATGCTCCGCCTACAAGCTATAGTAGAATTCTAATGTTGTATGACTAGTAATAATTATATTTATTAATTATTATTACTAGTCCACCAACATTAGAATTCATCTATAGCCTATGGGTGGAGAATTTGACCATAAATGTGCGTTTGTGATTATCGTATGTTTTTAGCTGTTTCGTCGAATCTTTATGTCTCTATAATGTCGAATCTTTCCTCTCTATGTAGAATAATCTTGGACTAATAGAGTTAGGTTAGGCACATTCGACCACAGGTTCGATAGACACAGATCGCTATTGTCACTGTCACGTGAAATCTTCTATCTATTTCGAACTGTTGTGGCAACAAAACGAAGATAAAATATTTTTTATGTCGGATCTTTCGGATTTAGAATTCTGCCCGTTTGTCATAGTTTGTTAAAAAGCCCTAAAATTCGGATGAAAATGCATTCGGACGAAAACGAATGCACATGTCTAGTAACCTCACGAGAGAAGGCAAACAGATGTTCCTGATTATGTGGAACTTAAACTAGAGCTAAAGAAATTAACTTTTTTCTTCATTTTGGATAGAGTAAGGGGGGGGGGGTTACAACAGCCCCTGTCAATATCTGCCATCTGTGTCCCATTGGGGAGATTTCTATTCACTTCCTGTCCCAAATCCAAAACAAGAAGTAAAAGGAAATCCCTCCTTCCCTCCCCCCGGAGCTTGTGTCCCTATTGGAAGATTTATCCCATTCCTGTTCACCACAAAGTTGGGATTTTCTTTCACTTTCACACTCGGTGATAATGGTGAACAAGACACATAGGGCCGGATTCATATACATTGGCGCATATTTATGCCGCTGTAGCGTATCTAGTATACGCTACGCCGACGCAGCGCACAGAGGCAAGCTCTGAATTCACAAAGCCAGTGCTGCAAAAACTGTGCTGGGTTTCCTAGTCGTAAGCCGGCGTATGTGGAAGTGGGCGTGAGACATGCAAATGAGGCGTGACCCCATGCAAATGATGGGCCGAGCGCCAGACAGATATGTATAACGAACAGTGCATGCACCGTCCCGTGGACGCATCCCAGTGCGCATGCTCAGAATCACGTCGGAACTACTCCCTAAGATACGTCGGATCACTGCCTATGGCGTTAACGTAACCTACGCCTAGTCATATTCACGTCCTACGTAAACTACGTAAAATACGTCGGCTTGTGTTCCCTGGTGCAGCCATTTGCATGGATGCTGCAAATCAATGGGTGCGCCAAATACGTTCAGCGTAACTATGCGCCCACGATACGCCAGCGTAGGCAAGTTACGTCGGTGGACTGAAGCCTGTTTTTAGGCGTATCTTAGTTCTGTGGGCACGGCGCACAGATACGACGGCGCATATTTAAACTTACGCGGCGTATCTGTAGATACGTCGGCGTAAGTGCTTTGTGAATCTGGCCATAGAGTGGGTAAATCTCTCTAATGCCGCGTACACACGATCGGAAATTCCGACAACAAAAGTCTGATGCGATTTTGTCGGAAATTCCGACCATGTGTATGCTCCATCGGAATTTTGTGTGTATGCAACACAAGTTTGAGCCAAATTTCCGTCGGGAAAAAATCCACAGTTTTCTTGTCGGAATATTACTTTTTTTTATTCTTTCTCCAGCGCCTCCCCCCCACCAACCCAACATGTGGTATTTTATTTTACTTTCACTTTCGATTATAATGGCAAATAGGACAAATAGAGAGGAGGGGGGTCTCCTTAACAGGGGCAGAGACAGCAATAAAAAAAAAAAATGCACTCTGTCCAAAAAGAAAAAAGTTTTGCCTTTAGTTATACTGTAAGTTCCACTTTAGGGAAAGTGAACCCCACTAACCACCAATACTGGAGAAAGGAATCCTATTGACCTTGTTATATAAGTTGTTGGAGACTGGGAACCATGCTTCAGGAGACACAGACTGAATGAAACTGCATGCAATGACCACGATTACAGGGAGATAGAGAAACAACAGTCTACTGTCACGAAAGGCTTTGATGGCTGCACAAAAAATGCCTTATGGCCACATGACCCAGAGCCTTAGGATGGGCACCGGAGTCACATAAGGGTCAAATTTCTGGAGTTGCATTGCTACTCTAAAATAGTGATGAGCCGAACTGCCCTGGGTTTAGTTCAAGAAGAGTTCGGCAAACTTCAACGAAGTTCAGATGTCGACCTTAAACTGAATTAAAGCATTGGAAGCCAAATCTGTCAATTTCAAAACAGCAATTTCCTCGAGCTGTCATTGGCTACGTAAAGGAAGGGGTGGGAATGGGATAGTGGTGATATCATTGCCCAAACAAGGCCAATAACATTGCACAAATTGGACCATGTGGCCATATTTAGGTAGTGATGTAAGGCTCCCTTTCCTGACAATTTGCTTACTTGAGCCAGGAATTTCCTGTCATGTAAGTGAATGGGCTGGGTCACGTCAGTGGTGGTTGGTAAGGAGTAGGGATGAGCCGAACACCCCTGAGTTAGGTTCGCACCAGAACCTGCGAACAGACCAAAAGTTTGTGTGAACTTTAGAACCCTGTTAAAGTCTATGGGACTCGAATGTTTGAAATCTAAAGTACTAATTTTAAAGGCTAATATGCAAGTTATTGTCCTAAAAAGTGTTTGGGGACCTGGATCCTGCCCCAGGGGACATGTATCAATGCAAAAAAAGTTGTGATTTTAATAATGCTTAAAGTGAAACAATAACATTTAAAGATTCCTTTAAATTTCGTACCTAGAGGTGTGTATAGTATGCCTGTAAAGTAGCGCTTGTTTCCTGTGCTTAGAACTGTCCCTGCACAAAATTTAATTTCTGAAGGAAAAAAGTCATTTAAAATCACTCACCTTAGGGTCTGGTATGGATATTAAGGGGAACCCTGCGTCAAATAAAAAAAAAAATTATGTGGGGTTCCCCCCAAATATCCATTCCAGACCCTTCAGGTCTGGTATGGATTTTAAGGGGAACTCCATCCCAAATTAAAAAAAAAAATCCAGTGTACCCCCACACATTTTTTTTTATGAATGACTTTTCTCTGTATTGCCGGGAGCCGACAATTCATTATAGCCGCGAGTGATTTTAAATTACTTTTTTTCCTTCAGAAATGACACTTTGTGCAGGGACAGTTCTAAGCATGGGAAACAAGCGCTAATTTACAGGCATACTATACACCCCCCCCTAGGTATGAAATTTAAAGGAATATTTATTTTTTATTGTTTCACTTAAAGGAATTATTAAAATCACTGCTGCCAAAAAAACTGCAGTTTTTAAAACTTTTTTTTGCATTGATACATGTCCCCTGGGGCAGGATCCAGGTCCCCGAATACTTTTTAGGACAATAACTTGCATATTAGCCTTTAAAATTAGCACTTTAGATTTCAAACGTTCGAGTCCCATAGACTTTAACAGGGTTCTAAAGCTCACACGAACTTGCTACGAACACCCCAGATAGTTCGCTGTTCACCGAACAGGCAATCTTCGAGTCGAACATGAGTTCTATTTGAACTCGAAGCTCATCCCTAGTAAGAAGTCAGGACATGGCAGCTGCTAGCAGCCACTGCTTTCTTAACAGCCATTGAAAGGATTGCCCAAATTTGGCTATGTGGCCATTTATAGTCAATGATGTAACCCACTCTATTCCCTGCCCATTTGCTTACCTGGCTATGGATTTCCGACCATGCAAGTAAATGGGCCAGGTGACATCAATGTTTGGCAAGGACCCTGTTTCCTTAGCAACCACTGACAGCCCAAAGCAGTCTCATTCAGCTTTGGTGAATGCCCTAAATATTCGGCATTCGGGTGAACATCCAAACAGCCAGTGTTCGGTCTGAACTTGGTACAGACCAAACACTGAGCTTTTCCTTACTCTAGGGGTCTCCAAACTCTCTGAAGAAAGGGCCAGTTTACTATCCCTCAGACCTTGAGGGGGCCGGACTGTGGCCAGTGAGAGTATAAAAATCCCTTGGCATCAATGAGAGTGAAGAATGTCTTATTACTGGTGTCAGTGGGAGGAATAGTCTCCCATTGTTGGTGTAAGTGGGATGAATTCAGCCCCATCATTGGTTTCAGTGGGTTACAATAATGACCCGTCATTGGTGTAAGTGGGAAGTATAGTGCCCCATCATTGGTGTCAGTGGGTGGAATAGTGCTCAATCATTGGTATCAGTGAAAACAATCATGCCCCATCGTTGGTATCCGTGGGAGGAATAGTGTCCCATTGTTGGTGTCAGAGGATGGAAAAGTGCTCCTTAATTGGTTTCAGTGGGAAGTTTAGTGCCCCATCATTGGTGTTATTGGGAAGAATAGTGCCCTATTGCTGGGGTCAATTGTCGGAATAGTGCCCTTTTGTTGGGGTCAGTGTCAGGAATCATGCACCAATGTTGGTGTAGAAGAAATCATTTCTTGTATCACTGGGAGGAATAGTGTCATAAGGGCCTCAAGGCAAGCAAAGGGCCACATCTGGCCCCTGGGCCACAGTTTGGAGACCACTACTCTAGATAATATTACAGACCACTGGACACTGATTATTCCCTAATGCTGGCCATACAATCCACGAAAAATCGTCCGAACGAACGTTCGAAACACGAACGTTCAGTCGTGAGAGCAAACGATAGTGCCATCATGAAATGACCGATAATTCGTTCAGTGGACATCAATAAAAACAAATTGGTTCGTTTTTTTTTTACATATACCTAGTGCAGAAAGTTTGGACGGGAAACACAACCTTCCGATTTATCGTTCGTTCGGCAGAAAATTTCCAAATGTGTCCTTCGTTTTTTCGGCTCAAAAACATCCCAACGCTTATCGATTTTGTGCCCATTAACTGTTCGAAAGACGAAAGAACTGTCTGAACGACCGAATTGCGGTCGAATTTTCGTGTAGTATATGGCCAGCATTAGACTAAACACTCGGCCTTCCAATGGCCATGTTGTCCATTAGATAGAAATTGCAGATTAGGGTTTAAAAAGAAAAGAGACATTTGGATGTGTTTAAATTTTTCCTTCCATCTAAAACATGTTTCCCATTATAATTTGCGATGCCCAATCGACGCTGATTATTCATGATTTAGGCCCATTATCTTGGATGCTTGTCTGGTGGAGCCCTCAGGGCGTTGGGAAGAATGACTACAACAGAGATCCGAAACAAAGTCAGAGGGATTCTAGCCGGCTTAGTTTGTTAAACATCTCTAGGTGATACTTTCTTCTAAGTTATAAATCACATGCTAATGGCGAAGCACGTTTTTCCGTCTGCACAACTTTATGGAAATGAAACCCTTTGCCAGACACTTTAGGTTTTATTACTTGGGTACTGTTGTGTCACATTTAAAGAAAAACTCCAACCTGTAGCTCTGTTTTCTATAACTAGGTCTTATCGGTGCCAGAACACTTTACAGCGCCTTTCCAGAAAATTTCCACATCTGCTATTAAATGATATCTAAAGCCAAAACGTTCTTTTTTTTTTTCATCTTAGAACCGCTCAAAGTAACTTTACAAGTCTGCGTGAATAAATTCCGGATACATCACAATATACAGTAACAGTATCATTTTTCTGAACTTCCAATCTTTAAAAAATTGAGCTCCAGTCAGTGACTTTGCCTACGTTGAGATGATGCCATCAGCATGGGCGTCCGCTCCATAGGGCAGGGGGGGGGCAATTGACCCCCCTGGAAAATCGAGAAGGTGTTGAAGAGTTTTGCGGCCACGGGCTGTCTTAGCGGTCCCGGGTTGGATGTCACACAGGCACAGCGAGCAGAGTGAAGCTGCCTCCCCTCCAGTGTTCATGTGTACACAGGGGGAGGGAACCTGCTGTGCCTGTGCTGTGCTGATGGCTGATCTAAGGTACTGAATGGGATAGGGGAGGGGGGTTTGTGCTTAAAGGGGGTCCATTTGTGCTGAAGGGGGGTCTGTGTGGAATGGGGGGGTCTGTGCTGAAGGGGGGTCCATCTGTGCTGAATGGAGGGGTCTGTGCAGAATGGGGGGTCTGTGCTGAATGGAGGGGTCTGTGCTGAAGGGGGGGGGGTCTGTGCTGAAGGGGGGCCATCTGTGCTGAAGGGGGTTCTGTACATTCTCTAGGCTATATTTGTATGGGCATGGAGTGAAGCTGAACTCAAGAGCTATTTCACACTGCTAGCTGGCCGTGTTATCGGTAAAGTGGCGTTCTACCATCGTTTTAGCTGTGCTGTTCGGCCGCTAGCGGGACACTTTTAACCCCCGCTAGCGTTTGAAGAAAGCGTTAAATGCAACTGTGTGTCGCCGCTGCCGAAGCGCCCCTCCCTGAAAAAATTTCAGCGGACGCCCATGGCTATCAGTCTGCTTCAGGCAGGAGGAAGCATGTCCTCACTCTCCTTCCACCCATCCCAGTGATGAGACTGCGACATTGCAAATTTATAGCAAGTGACAACTGCAACAGGGGCTGATCTGTGTTAGATATTTGGAAACAAGGCTAAGAACTATACATACATCAGGATTTACATGACCAAGTCATCTCTGAGCTGGTGTCCCAATTTACAAGCCGACCTCAATGCTCTGTCTAATTGGGCGACTAAGTGGCAGATGAGGTTTAATGTTGATAAATGTAAAGTTATGCACTTAGAGGCTAAGAATATGCATGCATCATACATGCTAGGGGAAGTACAACTGGGGGGATCTGTAGTGGAGAAGGATCTGGGGGTTTTAGTTGATCATAAGCTCAATAACGGCATGCAATGCCAAGCTGCGGTTTCCAAAGTGAGCAAAGTCCTTTCTTGTATAAGAGAGATATGGACTCCAGAGAGAGAGATATCATTTTGCCCCTGTACAAATCATTAGTAAGACCTCATCTGGAATATGCAGTCCAGTTTTGGGCCCCAGTTCTCAAAAAGGATATCGGAGAACTGGAGAAAGTGCAGAGAAGGGCAACCAAACTGATAAGAGGCATGGAGGAGCTCAGCTATGAGGAAAGATTAGAGGAACTGAATTTATTCACTCTTGAGAAGAGGAGAATAAGGGGGGATATGATCAACATGTAGAAATATATAAGAGGTCCATATAGTGAACTTGGTGTTGAGTTATTCATTTTAAGGTCAACGCTGAGGACAAGGGGGCACTCTTTACATCTGGAGGAAAAGAGATTTCACCTCCAAATACGGAAAGGTTTCTTCACAGTAAGAGCTGTGAAAATGTGGAACAGACTCCCTCCAGAGGTGGTTCTGGCCAGCTCAGTAGATTGATTTAAGAATGGCCTGGATACTTTCCTAAATGTATAATATAACTGAGTACTATTCGCACTTGTGTTCTTCACACCTGCGAATAAATAATCAGTTAGGCCAGCCACTAAGTTATCCTTCCCCTGTATCCCTGTATACTTGCTGGGTTCGGTGGGGTACCTGGGCTGTTTGCGTCCCGCCGCGGACCCTAGTCACACCTTCCACAATGATGTTAATGTGAACCATCTTCTGCTGTTTTTTGTTTTTGTATCCATTGAAATATATGTTCTAATTTAAAAATCTCTCTGCACTAGAGTTCTCATAACTGGAACGATCCGGCTATAAAATCCCCTGAAGAAGCCATACCTGGCGAAACTAGTAGGGTTGTCTGGATCACTTACCATATATCCCAACGAGTACTCCCAACTGTGTTTTTACTATATTTGTTTTCTTATGGTTTTCTTTTTTCTTGTTTGTGTGCGCTAATTTATTAAGTAATTTAAATATTTAAAATAAAAAATCTTTTGTACTCAATACTGACGCAGTCTTCTTTGGTTTCTACTTATAATTCCTTTCCCAGGCACCGCTATAATCCCCCCTCTCCCCCACACCTCTTTAATGTTTTTTTAGGGATGAGGTGCCATATATCAAAAAAGGACCCTTGACCACTAACCCCACTTTCTCTTCCATTCTTCCGGTGCTTTAATGCACCATCTGGTGGTCTCCTGTCCTAATAGAAACCAAAGAACACTATATATAATAAATGTGCAACTGCTGATTAAGAATAATTGTTTGTTATTTCTTTTTTCTTTTTTCCCCTTTTTTCTCTCGGTTTTTTTTTTCTTCTCCATTATTGATATTTAAGAACAAATTATGTACTAGATAAATTCAACTTGATTTGTATATTTGACGGTTGGTTTTTTTGACTCTAGACGCATAGATTGGCATATCCACTAACCATGGCTGATTTCTGCGGGGAAGCATGGGAGGGTTTAATGGCCAGGATTCACTCCTCCCAAAAAGGGACAAAAATGTCGGATGAGGATCTAGATAGAATCTTCACCCGACTACAACGTCTCCTGGAGAGAAAATCCAGAATTTATTGGCATAAAACCTATTTTGAGAAATACATGGAACACCAGGTGGTTCCGTGGGGACTCAGAATTCAAATTTTCCCGAATATACGCAAAATCACTGACTCCCTGAAACAATCCTGGGAGCACAATTTACAACTGTGCTCCCATGGTATGATCACTGTTCTCTGTAAAGAATATGAAATTGAATTGGAGCAGATAGATTCACAAATTAGTGCCTGGTACTCTGACCACTGGCCAACCCCAGTTCCCTCCAGATTTGCAAGTCGGGACAAAGACCTGAGAACTCATCTGGAGGAATACACACTTGGTATTATCAACATCAAAGAAAGCAAATTCCAAAGAGATAAATCAGCCCATGACAACGGCTATGCCTATAAATGGAATGAACCCACAACTTCCAAATACCCTAAATCTTACCCACCGGGTGCTGCTAAGAATCAAACTGACATGCCCAATACTGCTTCTGTTTCAGTCTCTATCCCACCAAGTACCTCAACTACATATCATGATTTTTCACAGGATAGACTACCAAAGAAAAGGAAGGGTGATCGCACCGCAGCATCTTTGGACTCTCTACACCGCACCTTCGGTCCGGCAGGTAGTAGCAGAAAATCACACCCGGCCGGGAACGCACCCTCTAACACTCACTCATCTACTCCTTTTCCTGGTAAACAATCTGTTACAACTATTACCTCTCACCTTTCTCGTCTGCCATCTATTGGAATCAATCCACCGGGTTCGTCCGCTATACCAATGTCCTCTCCTACTCGTCGGGTAAGTGAGCCTTCGATTTCTGTACTATTTCCAAGCAGTGCTCAACGTATAGATCCCAAGATAGCTCCTATTTTTTTTTTAGGGAAAAGCCCAGACCTCAGCCTAACTCTAGCTCCCTCCGTACCCCAACAGGGTCCGCAGGACTTGAGGTAATCAACCTTTCCTCGGAAACGTTGACTGCTGAGCAGATTCAGGTCCTTGGCCTGGGCTTAACCTTTTGCCCTACCATTGATATGGATAAATTCCAACTGGTCAAAGATACACACCTTTTTGCTAGACGACTTTTATTTAAAACATTGTATGATAAACCTAAATTGGATAGCTCTCTTATAGATTATACAGATCGTGAACTTCAGGCCATGGATGATTTGATGTATCTCTGGGAGGAGGGTGACACCGGCGGTGACATCGTACCTACAACGTTGGGGGTTGTTGTCCCTGGTGTCACCTTCCCCCCGCCAGCATCATATAAACCCAAATCACGAGCTTTTCCCTCTTTACAAACTAACCCTAATATTTGGGCCTTTGTCCAGCAAGTCACAAACGAGATCAATAATTTGAACCTTACCAATAGAAATAGAAAAAATCTGTCCCCTGCACTCTTTAAGGCATTAACCGACTTACAAAAAAACTCTAACTTGGTTGTGAAGCCAGCTGACAAAGGTGGCAACGTTGTTGTCATGGATGTCGTGGCATATGAACGTATGTGCCTCGACATCCTTGGCAACGGCGATTGGTATAGACCCATCACCAAAACGGTGGCTGATAATTTCTCTAAAGAATATACCGAATTGATTTTTTTGGCCTATCAAAGGGGTACCATCGATCTAAATACCTGGAACTATCTAAACGTTAAAGAGTCAAAAACTCCAACCTTTTATGCCTTATCCAAGGTGCATAAATCTCTTGACCATCCCCCAGGACGGCCTATTATCTCGGGTTGCCAAAGTTTGACAGAAAATGCGAGTGCTTTAGTTGATAAATATCTACTTCCACATGTGACTGCTTTGCCCTCCTATGTGAAGGACACAATTGATCTTCTCCAAACCCTTGATGGAAAGTCTATTCCACCGGGGTCTTGGTTGGTGGCCCTCGATGTAGAGAGCCTTTACAATACAATTCCACATACCCGAGGCTTGGAGGTTATTTCCTCTGAACTCCAAGCCCGAGGTACACACTTTGATGTTTACAATCAATTTGTGCTTGATTTGTTAAAGTTTATTTTGACACGAAACGTGTTTCTTTTCGGCTCCTCCCACTTCCTCCAGATACAGGGTGTAGCTATGGGGACCAAATGTGCCCCTAGCTATGCTAACCTGTATCTGGGGGGGTGGGAGAGAGAGATTTTTTCGGCCAAACACATGCTGGGTCTGTTGTCTAACGTTATAAAATGGCACAGATTTATTGACGACATTCTCATTTTTTGGTCAGGCAATAGAGAAGAACTTAGCTCTTTGATGAAATTACTCTCAATAAACAATTATAATCTCAAATTCACAATGGAATGTAGTCAATCTTCAGTCAACTTTCTGGACCTGAAAATACATATTGATCCAGCTGGCCAGCTGCACTCGTCCCTTTTTCGTAAGCCCTCAGCTGGCAATACCATTCTTCATGCTCACAGTGCCCACCCAGCACCCCTTTTGGATAGTATTCCCTATAGTCAGTTTTTGAGGCTCAAAAGAAACTGCACTAGAAATGAAGATTTTCTCACTGCAGCTAATCACCTATATTCACGATTACATCTTCGTGGATACAGTCGTTCTTTACTCAAAAAATCCTTTAATAAGGTTCAGAAACTAGATCGTTCTACCATTGTTCACTCTTCTACGAAAAAATCAAAAGATACCAACTCAATTAGAATTGTAACTCCGTTTTCGAATCAACATGCAGAAATGAGATCTATATTCAAAAAATATTGGCCCTTACTTACGGCAGATAACATTATCTCTAAATATATAAAGACCTACCCAGAGATAACTTTTAAGCGAACACCCTCTCTTAGGGATCGCCTAGTCAAAAGCCATCATGACAGGATGGACATCCATCCACCCACATCCACCGGCACTTTTGCATGTGGACGATGTGATGTTTGTCCATTCATTGCCAACAGTCCTGTTACCTCTCTGCCAAATGGCAAACTGCATAATCTAAAACATCGCATAACATGCCAATCTATAGGAGTCGTCTACCTGGCTACTTGCCAATGTGGAAGCTTCTATATTGGCAAAACTAAAAGGCCATTTTTTAAGCGTATCAAGGATCATGTGTCCCCCCTGTATAAACGATTAATGACTACCGCTCTCAATAGACATGTAGGTTGCCTACACGATTTTGACATCAACTGTATCAAATTTGCAGCCCTCGAACATGTCCCTTCACATGTTCGTGGGGGAGGTATCGACCAGACCCTATTGCAACTCGAGACCAGATGGATCCATGTTCTAAATGCCGTAAAATTTCCTGGTTTGAACGAATATATAAGTTTTAAACCTTTTCTATAATTATAATTTCATAATTTTATCTTTTTTTATATACCCTTATAATACAGGGCCATGAAACGATATCGGCTTCACCATGGATCCATCTTCTCTCCGATTTTGGCTCGAGTACCTGGCCTCACCCCCTCCCCTAAATGTCACTCTATCTTCCTCTCTACAATCAGACCCTGCATTCCAACCTATATGGATACCAATGTGGGCCCCAATTCTCCTCCTAGGGGCCTTCTGCGCCTTGAGCCTTCAGCCAACTGTCGCATTCCCAAAGTTCCCATTGCTCCTTTTGGAGTGATCTTTATTTTGGGAATTCTCTTTCTCCCCTTTTTTTATAAATACTTAAAAATCTACAATACAAATTAACTGTTCATCTCTAATATCCTTTCATATGATATTCATACTAAATTGGAAATGTTTCAATAGTAACTAAGATCTACTAAATATAGTTAAAATAGGTAGATTCTATGAAAGAATTTGGAACAGAATGTTCTTATATATTTTTTTTGTTTTTCTTTGTACATTACTTGTTTGTATTTGTTTACATGCTTTTCCTTGTGTGGCCCGGGTCCGTGGCGGGGCGTATTTGCCAATCGGGGATACTGCCCATTATTGGGAGTGGGCTCTCTCCCCCATATGGTCCCTCTACCCAACCTCAGTTTGTTTTCCCTCCCTTGTCTCCCCCCTTCCTTCCTTTTCTTTTTCCCTTCTTCCCTCCCCTTATCTTTCTCCCCCATCCCTTCCCCTTTTCCCAGTGAGCTCAATACCCCTTGTTATATCCTGCTACATCTGGATGTTCCTTCTGTCTATACCATCTTCTATATAATTCTATATAATTTTATATATAAGTATCTATATTAATCAGTTATACCTTAATAAGTGATTTTGTTTTTGTAATATTCAAAAAAATTCCTTCTTTTTTTTCCTCCTTTACTCTAAGAAAAATTCTTTCTTTTTCTTGTATTTTCTCCTTTGTTCACTATTCATTCCCCAGCAATGCTTTGCACGCTGTGTATCATTTCGACGGGCGGATGGGCGGCGATCTCTTTGATCGCGCCCATCCTCCCCCTGTCTGAAATGACATCTTTGTTTGTTTACCGCAGCAGCGATGCGCGCGCTGCTTTCTCTCCTTTTTCTCTGTGCCTCGTGACTGAGCGCCAGATGATGGCGTCACGACGCTCGTCGATGCCGTGATGCACCCTGGGATCTGTAGGCGGCAAACGCAATAGCCGTGGCGTCCCTGCGACGCAACCATTCACTAATTGGGCCGGCTATTTATAGCCCTGTCAGTTTCAACTATAACCCAACCTGCTAGGACTACTATCTCTCTGTGTGGCAACATCAAGGTAACTTCTACATCTATAGAATCACATACTTCTAGTTTGCCTGCTTATTCAGAGACACTTCTTTGCTCTTATGCTACCTTTCTCCTTATTTAGTGTGTCCCTATCCTAAATTCCACCACTTGGAACTTCTTTTCGTTAGACACCATCTGGCACGCTATGTCCAACCTTTTGGAAGGCTGCTTTCCAGACAAAGACTGTTGCTGTAAGTCCCTCAAAATCTGCTCAATTCTTTCACAGATATGCTACCGCTCTTATGTTGCTTTTACATCTCCTTTTTATTTTTATTTTTACCGTCTATAGTGTTCCCTTGATTTTTACCTTCAATCGATTGGACCCTTTCTATGCTGCGTGCCTAAGGCACCCCGCATCTAGTCTTTGGAAGTCTTGTTTCTAATAAGGGTCATTGTTACACTGATTGCATGACGCCCTCATCACCTGTTTAGCTGATTTGCAAGGTGATTCATCTACTCTTCAATCCAGCTTAATAGCACTGATTTTTGAAGGTAGGTACTTTTACATACTCTTTAGTTTTGTTCTGTGATATATCCATGATATGTTTACTTTGCTATACATATACCACACCTATTCCCTCGTAACCAAGATGTCTTTCTCTATTGTCAACTATTAGATTCACCTATGTCTATTCAAGTTGCTTCCCATATGTGAGGGCACCCTTCTGCCCTTTAGGAAACCACTTTTCCTTCTAAAGGTCCATCCGCATGTAAGCAGGTTCACCATCCGGGTAGGTTATTTTCTTGTGCCTTCTCTTTTACAAGGGGTTATTCTTTCCCTCTCTGTTGTTCTATTCGCACTTGTGTTCTTCACACCTGCGAATAAATAATCAGTTAGGCCAGCCACTAAGTTATCCTTCCCCTGTATCCCTGTATACTTGCTGGGTTCGGTGGGGTACCTGGGCTGTTTGCGTCCCGCCGCGGACCCTAGTCACACCTTCCACAATGATGTTAATGTGAACCATCTTCTGCTGTTTTTTGTTTTTGTATCCATTGAAATATATGTTCTAATTTAAAAATCTCTCTGCACTAGAGTTCTCATAACTGGAACGATCCGGCTATAAAATCCCCTGAAGAAGCCATACCTGGCAAACTAGTAGGGTTGTCTGGATCACTTACCATATATCCCAACGAGTACTCCCAACTGTGTTTTTACTATATTTGTTTTCTTATGGTTTTCTTTTTTCTTGTTTGTGTGCGCTAATTTATTAAGTCATTTAAATATTTAAAATAAAAAATCTTTTGTACTCAATACTGACGCAGTCTTCTTTGGTTTCTACTTATAATTCCTTTCCCAGGCACCGCTATAATCCCCCCTCTCCCCCACACCTCTTTAATGTTTTTTTAGGGATGAGGTGCCATATATCAAAAAAGGACCCTTGACCACTAACCCCACTTTCTCTACTAACATTTATAGGTATAATTGATCTGGGGAAAATCCGATTGCCTCTCGGGGGATCAGGAAGGAATTTTTCCCCTGCTGTAGCAAATTGCATCATGCTCTGCTGTTTTTTTTGCCTTCCTCTGGATCAACTGTAGGTATAGAATTGGGTATATGGGATTGTACTGTGTTTTTTATTTTATTTCTTTTTTTCTTCATGGTTGAATTAGATGGACTTGTGTCTTTTTTTCAACCTGACTAACTATGAAATTAAGAAGTAGATTGTAACCCTGGAATAAAGATAGTGCCATCCTTCTGGAGAGATGGAGCCAAAGTCCAGCTTTAGACTGGGTTCACACTATAGAATGCAGTGGGTCACAGCAGGAGTCCGGTTCGTCTCAATTCACAGTTTCAGGTCCGATTTTAGACTGAATTATGGGCTGAATTCGGACCTGAAATGAACCAGGGTTCTTGTGCAATTTGAACCGGAGCCACTTCCGGGGATGTGTGAATCGGCTCATAGAGAGCCGGTCACAATCTCCTGCTATGCGAATTGGATGCGGTGGAAAGGCGCATTCAATTCGCAATAGTGAAGAGACCTTATCAAAAACATAAAAAATCACAGGTAAATGTACAGAAAAAAAAAGTATTTCCATTTTTTATTTGTGGTGTTTCCTTTCCATAAATTATTTTACTGCCCACCAAATGTGACAGAAGGCGGCTGGGGCATGTGAACACCTCCACCATTGCAGCTTAACCACTTGCTGGCCAGGCCTTTTCTGTAACTTTTTGTTTACAAGTTTAACCACTTCTATGCAGGGCACTTATACACCTTCCCGCCCAGACCAATTTTTAGCTTTCAGTGCCGTTGCAATTTGAATGACAATTGCGCGGTCATGCTACACTGTACCCAAACAAAATTTGTATCATTTTGTTCCCACAAATAGAGATTTCTTTTGGTGGTATTTGATCACCCTTGGGATTTTTTTTTCTGCCAAAAAAAAATAAAAAATGACCGAAATTTTTGGGAAATTTTTTTTTTTGTTTCTGTTATAAAACATTGTAAAAAAGGAAGTACTCTCCTTTACTGATGGGCACTGATGGTACTGCACTGACGGGCACTGATAAGGCGGCACTGATGGGCACCGATGAGGTGGCACTGATGTGGTGGCATTGATGGGCACTGATGATGGGCACTAATATGCGGCACTGATAGGCGGCATGGGTGGGCACAGGTAGGTGGCACGGATGGGCACAGATAGGCATCACAGATGGGCACGGATAGGCGGCATGGATAGGCGGCATGGATGGGCACTGATATGCAGCATGGATGGGCATAGATGGGCACTTATATGTGGCACTAATGTATGTATTGTAAAAAGGATGCCAATCAGTGCCAAACAATGCCTGCCAATCAGTGATGCCCATTGTGGGCCCTGATTGGCATCCTTTTTTGTGGTTGTCATCCCTAGTGGTCTAGGGTGGCATACCTGTAGTGGCATCCCTGGTAGTCTAGTGGCATCACTGGTGGTCCAGTATGGGCATCCTTAGGGGGGGCTGCACTGATAATCTGACAGACGCAAGTGAGGAAAAGCCGATTACCGTCTTTTCCTGTTTACATCGTAATCAGCCGTGATTGGACACGGCTGATCACGTGGTAAAGAGTCTCCATCTAGATCTGTGTTGCAGGGTGTCAGTCTGACACCCTGCAACAACGATCGCCGCGATGCGCGCCCCTAGTCATATGACGTCCAGTCAGGATATCCAAACCACTTTGCCGACGTCAATCTGCAATTGGCGGGCGGCAAATGGTTAAATCAGAGAAGCCCGGAGCAACAACAAAAGAGAATAGTGGAGGGCTGGCATGACAGGGGAAACAGGGTGCTAAAAATTAGAGCGGCATGGATGGAGAGTGATGTCATGGGGGGAGGGGCCAGTGGTGATAAAAGAGATTGGCCCCTCCCCAGCGTCACCACAGCCAAGATTCCCACCCTCCAGCCCTTATGTTAGTGTGTGTGGTCTATATGTCTAATTTTTCTTTTTCTCACAGATTGGTTTGGATTCGGGATATCGTGGCAGTTGGCTGGTGTTGGTCTTTGCAGGAGAATGAAGACACCTCGAAAGGAAGAGTTTGGGACCCATCGGTGGTATGGGTCCTGATGGTGGTATTTCAGTTAACAGTGGTTTAGCTGGAAGTTGGTTATACAGGTGAACTGCGGTCAGTGGGTTGTCTCAGTCTGAGCCAGCATGTCGGCTAGAGGCCTATTAACATATTTAAAGGTACCGCAGTGCCAGATTGAACAGATGGTATATGGAGGTTTCCGGAAAAGACCAACGCTAGTAAGGAATATGGGTTTTTCTTGGTAACAAATGTTTTTTACGGATATGTTAAAGTTAAATGTAATTGTTTATTAAGGGTCAATGTTTACTCCAATTTGGTGTGGTCTCATTTAATGGGCAAATGGTATGGGTTGTTGGTAGTAATAAGGTTTGTCTGGCAGTAAGGGATAGTACATCTGTTATATGTCAATTTTTTTTTTAGAAAATTACTTATGACCCCAAAACATTATAATTTTTTTTTATCAGAGACTCTAGAGAATAAATAGCGATAGTTGCAATATTTTATGTCACACTGTATTTGCGCAGCGGTCTTTCAAATGCAATCTTTTTAAAAAAAAAAACCCCACTAAAGTTAGCCCAATTTGTTTGTATAGATGATGTTATAGATAGATACCTAACATGTCATGCTTTAAGATTTTAAAATTGTGCCCGTTCACGAAATGGCGACAAACTACAGTACCTAAAAATCTCCATAGGTGATGCTTTAAACATTTTTACATGTTACCTGTTTAGAGTTACAGAGGAGATAGTGCTAGAATTATTGCTCTCACTCTAGTAACCCAAGGGAGGGGGCATGCACAACACTCCACACCAGGGAGAAAGCCTTGCATTACTGTGTGGAGATAAATTTTAGCCAAAATGTATTCTGCTACATGTCCTTGGTAAAAAAAAAAGTGTATAATAATTGGATTGTGTGATCACGGACATATATACGCAGATGATCATGTACAGATGTGCGCAGGTGATCACGGACATATGTGTGCAGATAATAATTGGGACAAATGATTTTACTGTTACATATGTGGGGGACAGGTGTTTTTACTATGTGGGGACATGTGTTTTGGGGACATATGTGTGGGGACATGTGTGTTACTAAGCTGGTAATCAGTGTGTAAAAAGCTGTAAAAACCCAGCTCATACTCACTGATCACCAGCCAGATGCAGCGATCCGCTCTCCTCTCCTCACCGACAACTAATGTGTGAGGAGAGGAGAGCCGATCGCCTAGCAACCGGCTCTCGGTTTACATCACATGATGGCTGTGATTGGACACGACCGTCATGTGCTCAGGAGGGCCAATCACAGAGCCCTCCTTCTGATCTGAGATGCGCCGTGTCCGGGTGACACAAGCACGTTGGGATTGCGCCACTGTGTGGGCTTGTGCGTGATCCCCCTCCTTCATAGGGACGTTCCTGAATGTCCATTCAGAAGGAGAGAGCGCCCACCCGGCCGTACATATGCAGTGGCCAGGTGGGAAGTGGTTAAAGCAGAAGATGAGGTTCCTGCTGATTGAAGCTCTCCATTAAGAACAGGTAGGGTCGGATTCACGAAAGACTTACGCCGACGTATCTCCAGATACGCCGACGTAAGTCCAAATGTGCGCCGTTGTATCTTTAGGCCTATTCCCGATGCTAGATACGTTGAAAAAATAGGCTTCCTCCGCCCGACGTAACTTGCCTACGCTGGCGTATCGTAGGTGCATATTTACGCTGGCTGCAAGGGGCGCTTCCATTGATTTACGCGTCGAATATGTAAATTACCGAGATACGCCGATTCACAAACCTACTTGCACCCGTCGCTGTAATATATGCCGTTTATGTAAGGCGTACGTCCAGCGTTAAGTTATTCCACCTAAAGGTGGCGCAACCCATGCAAAGGTATGGACGTCGGAACAGCCGTCGTATGTTACGTCGTTTACGTAGTACTACGTGAATAAGGCTGTGTGTAGGTTACGTTCACGTTGTAGGCAGTGTATTGACGTATCTTAGGCAGCTATTTCGACATAACTGTGAGCACGATGATGCATACGCAGTTCGTTTTTTGAAGCTCAGCCCATCATTTGTATGGGGTCACACTTCATTATAATATATCACGCCCACTTCCACCTACTTTGACTTACGTCGGCTTACGCCGACAACTATACGCTACGCCGGCGCAAAGTTGAGTGCATATTCTTTGTGAATAGCATGCTTGCCTCTCAACTTTGCGCCGGCATAGCGTAAAGTAGATACGCTACGCCCGCACAAAGATGCGCCTCTCTACGTGAATTCGGGCCGTAGTAATTGTTTTCTCCTTTAAGAACAATTTTTTTGCAGACAAAATAATAAATGAATAAATATTTCCAAGGGTGTGCGACATTGGCACAGAGCTTATCTCTATACTTTCAAAAGAAAACAGCAGGGAACAGACTGATTATATCTAATCTGCCGCTTTTTTGGCTTTGGCATTCCAAAGTTATCGGCTCTGATTGTTTGCAGAATAATACCCGCATTGCCCAATTGTTGTGCCCAGATGCTAAATATAAATTGGCATATTTATTTATTTTTAACTTGCTTTAGATGCCTTCTGACTAGTTAGTGGATACCATAAATCCAAAAGAAAAAAAAATCCATCAGTAAAGCGATTAATCCAGGGAATTAATACAGCTGCTGTTGACAAGGTCAAGAAGGTTTTTTTCTTCTTCACAGTAAGGATAAATTGGTAAGGGCCTTTTATGTTTCATTCTTCTGGATCAACACTGTTAAGTCACAATTAGATTAAGTTGATCTATATGGAACTTAAGTTGAGGACAAAGTTACCCCTGTGGTGGGTCACAGGCTCGGTGAACCTTTACTAAAGTTTATCTTGATAGTCAGTAGGAAGACATCAAGCCTTACAGACAGCTAAAACGATAATTGGTGTCATGTTGTTGTTTTTTTCCAAATGGTGTTGGCTCGGGAACTTTGCAGGCACCATTAAATGGAATGTCAATCAGTCACAGCTCAAGGAACCCCTAGAAAACTCAGGAGGAACCCTGATTTAGAATCGCTGGTCTGCAGGATGATACATTAAGGTGAATTGCTTATATTATTACGTGTTCGGCCTCGTACACATGACCGAGAATCTCGTCGTAAAAGAAACGTCGTTTTCCTCAAAAAGTTTCTTGTCAGGCTTGTTGAGAATCTTGTCAAGCTTTCCTTGCATACACACTGTCAAGACAAAATCTCGTTGTTCTCAAACGCGGTGACGTACAACGCGTACGACGGCACTGTAAAGGGGAAGTTCCATTCCACTGGCGCCACTCTTGGGGCTGCTTTTGCTAATCTCATGTTACTGCTTGTTAGTAAAAGTTTGGTAAGAGACGATTTGCACTTTTCAGCATGTTACAGCGTGACAAATGTGCTATCTCCATTACAAACGCTACTTTTAGGTGCGCTCCCGTCTCATACTTTATTCTGAGCATGCGTGGGTTTCTAAGCATACACACAAACGTGTTTCTCAGCGTAAATCAGCCTGACGAGAAACAGAGAATCCTTGCATTGCCAACTGAAGACTGTGGAGCCAAGTGTAAAAGCCAAGGGTACCCATGAGAACAAGGTCATTAAGGTCTTGTCCTGTTTATGACCAGTTTCTGCTCTGGTTGAACTAAATTATGTATGTCCTTGACTTTTTCTAACCCTCCAAGCCCTTAACTTTTAATAATAAGCATTCAGTCAACCCATAGTTGACTAGTTGCGTAGCCTAGTTTCCACATCCTATGCACGAAAGCAAAGGAACTGGGGTGCAGAAAAATGGCAGCAGATGCTCTGGACTGATGAATCAAAATGTGAAATATTTGGCTGTAGCAGGCAGCAGTTTGATGGTGAAGGGCTGGGGAATGGTACAATAATGAGTGTCTGCAGGCAACTGTAAAGCATGGTGGAGGTTCCTTGCAAGTTTGGGGCTGCATTTCTGCAAATGGAGTTGGAGATTTGGTCAGGATAAATGGTGTCCTCAATCAATGCTGAGAAATACAGGCAGATACTTATCCATCATGCCATATCATCACAAAGGCATATGCAGGGGCGGACTGACCATTGAGTCACTCGGGCACTGCCCGATGGCCCCATGCCACTAGGGGGCCCCATCAGGGTTGCCAGGCTCAGTAAAACCAGGAACAGTATGAAAAAATCTGTGTTTTTTTTACATCTGTCCCTGATATGTCCGAAACTGACATGATTTTAATGTGAAAATCCAGAGATTTTAGCTGCCCCGCCTCTGCACTGCCTCCTGGCGTGGTGGCCATCTGTAAGCCCGGGGGCCCCATAATCTTCTATTGCCCGGGGGCCCCATGAGTTGTCAGTCCACCCCTGGGCATATGATTGCCCAAAATGTATTCTGCAGCAGGACAACAACCCCAAACATACAGCCAATGTCATTATAAACTATCTTCAGTGTAAAGAAGAACAAGGCGTCCTGGAAGTGATGCTTTGGCTTTCAAAGAGCCCTGATCTCAACATCATGGAGTCTGTCTGGGATTATATAAAGGCCTCATACACACGTCCGAGGAACTCGTCGTTTCAGACACATCATTTTCCTCGTCGAGTTCCTTGTTAGGCTTGTCGAGGAACTCAACAAGCTGTCTTTGTGTACAGTACACACTGTCAAGACCAAATCTCCTCGTTCTCAAACTCGGTGACTTCAACACATACAACGGCAGGGGCTGCTTTTGCTAATCTCATGTTACTGCGTGTTAGGTAAAAGTTTGGTAAGAGAAATTTGCACTTTTCAGTATGTTACAGCGTGACAAATGTGCTATCTCCATTACCAATACTACTTTTACAGAGGGTGCGCGGGTTTCTAAGCATACACACCAACGTGTTTCTTGTGGAAAACCAGCCCAACGAGGAACACGACGACTCCCGTCAAGGAAAAAGAATACTTGCTCTCTTTTTTCCTCGTCAAGTTCCTCAACAGTTTTCTCGATGAAAAGCATACACACGACTGTTTTCCTCTGCAAAAAAAGCTCTCCCACCAAGTTTCTTGATGGATTCTGCCGAGGAAAACGGTTGTGTGTATGCGGCCGATAAGACAGAAGGATTTGAGGCAGCCGACATCCACAGAAGATCTGTGCTTAGTTCTCCAAGATGTTTGGAACAACCTACCTGCCGAGTTCCTTTAAAAACTGTGTGCAAGTGTACCTAGAAGGATTGATGCTGTTTTGAAGGCAAAGGCTGGTCACACCAAATATATATTTGATTTGGAATTCTCCTCTGTTAATTTACGTTCCATTTTGTTAATTGATGAAAATAAACTATTAACATTTCTATTTTCTAAAATAATTCTTAATTTACAGTTCACACCTGCTTAAAACTTTTGCACAGTACTGTATATATTCAATATATATATATATATATAGAGAGAGAGAGAGCGAGATATAGATTATATATCTATATATATATATATATATATATATATATATATATATATATAAATTGCCTGCACCAATGTAATAACCATGTCTCAAAATCATGTTACTAACCAGTGAATATACCGTGTCTTTATACCATTTGAAATTTTCCACATTTTGTCATGTTATTTTATTGGGATTTTATGTGATGGACCAACACAAAGTGGCACATAATTGTAAAGTGGAAGAAAAATGATAAATGGTTTTCATTTTTTTTTTTTACAAATAAATATGTGAAAAGTGTGGCGTACATTTGTATAGCGCCCCCCTGAGTCAATACTTTGTAGAACCCCCTTTCACTGCAATTACAGCTGCAAGTTTTTTTGGGGATGTCTCTACCAGCTTTGCACATCTAGAGAGGGACATTTTTGCCCATTCTTCTTTGCAAAATATCTCAAGCTCTGTCAGATTGGATGGAGAGTGTCTGTGAACAGCAATTTTCAAGTCTTGCCACAGATTCTCAATGGGATTTAGGTCTGGATTTTGACTGGACCATTCTAACACATGAATATGCTTTGATCTAAACCATTCCATTGTAGCTCTGGCTGTATGTTTAGGGTCGTTGTCCTGCTGGAAGGTGAACCTCCGTCCCAGTCTCAAGTCTTTTGCAGACTCTAAGGCCGCGTACACACGATCAAATCTATCTGCTGGAAACGGTCGACCCGACCGTCCCAGCAGACAGATTCGACCGTGTGTACAGGCGAGCTGACGGATTTGGCCACCCGACAGATTTCAAAGCATGTTTTGAAATCTGTCGGCTGGGAACCAGTCCGCCCGACATGTCTGCTGGTTAGTACGCTAACCAGCAGACATGTCTTCTCGCACACGCGCCAAATGGTTTCGACGCATGCGCGGAAGTGTTTTACTTCCTGGTGCGGTGCGGTGACGTGGCGGCGTCAACGTCACCGCCACATCTCCGCGCCGTCTGGTGGCGGAGATTTTGGTTTGATCGTGTGTACACGATCAAACCAATATGTCCCCAGCAGACAGATTTGTTCAAATCGGTCTGCCCGACCGATTTGAACAAATGTGTCTGCTCGTGTGTATGGGGCCTAACAGGTTTCTTTTACAAAAAGATTTATATCTATAGCAACTACACAGTTTAACAGTGTAAAGGATACATTGTGAATAAACATAATAGTCTAACAGGTTTTCTTCTAAGATTGCCCTGTATTTGGCTTCATCCATCTTCCCATCAACTCTGACCAGCTTCCCTGTCACTGCTGAAGAAAAGCATCCCCACAACATGATGCTGCCACCACCATGTTTCACGTTGGGGATGGTGTGTTCAGGGTGATGTGTAGTGTTAGTTTTTCCCGCCACACATATCGTTTTGCTTTTAGGCCAAAAAGTTCAAGTTTGGTCTCGCCTGACCAGAGCACCTTCTTCCACATGTTTGCTGTCCCCCCACATGGCTTCTCACAAACTGCAAGTGGGACTTCTTATGGCTTTCCTTCAACAATGGCTTTTTTCTTGCCAGATTTGTGGAGAGCACAACTAATAGTTGTCCTGTGGACAGATTCTCCCACCTGAGCTGTGGATCTCTGCAGCTCCTCCAGGGTTACCATGGGCCTCTTGGTTGGTTCTCTGATGAATGCTCTCCTTGCCCGGCCTGTCAGATTAGGTGGACGGCCATGTCTTGGTAGGTTTGCAGTTGTGTCATACTCTTTATATTTACGGATGATGGATTGAACAGTGCTCTGTGAGATGTCCAAAGCTTGGGATATTTTATTATAACATAACCCTGCTTTAAACTTCTCCACAACTTTATGCCTGACCTGGCTGGTGTGTTCCTTGGCCTTCGTGATGCTGTTTGAGCACTAAGGTTCTCTAACAAACATCTGAGGGCTTCACAGAACAGTTGTATTTATACTGAGATTAAATTACACACAGGTGGAGTCTATTTCCTAAATAGGTGACTTCTGAATTCAATTGGTTCCACTAGATTTTAGTTAGGGGTATCAGAGTAAAGGGGGCAAAGTACAAATGCACGCACACTTTTCACATATTTAATTGTAAAAAAAAAAATGAAAACCATTTATCATTTTCTTTCCACTTCTACTTTGTGTTGGTCGATCACATAAAATACCAATAAAATACATTTATGATTTTGGTTGTAACATGACAAAATGTGGAACATTTCAAGGGGTGTGAATACTTTTTCAAGGCACTGTACATAGAAGGAATACATAGAATCCACAGCTCTCGCCCTGTTAAACTCTTGACTTGAACATGAAATATTATTCCATTTTCCACATGAACAATGTAACCAGTCAGAGGAGATTTATGTGCTGTTCTCATATTACCCCGTACAGTGAGATCCACCTTGTGAAACGTATAAATCAGATTCACCAAGATAACTGGGGTAATTTATGGAGACACCGCTCACTTACAGGATGTTAACAAGCCTTACAATGGTAGCTCTGGAAGTAAAATTAATGACCTCTCATCACTTACCCTTAGATTTATAGGCTTCGGTTGGACAAAGAGGCCACATGAAACAAGATATCACTAACTGGCAGCACTAAACCAGTGTCCCTGTGTTGTACAGCGCGGGTTCTTGCACGAAAAACCTTCATTTATTAAATTCTTGTAAATAATCGTTTCAATTCAGTTCAAACCCATCGCCTAAGGTGCCTGCATTGTAATGCCAACTTTAGATATCTTTTTATAACATTTGACTTAAGCTGACCATACACTAGTAGAAGGTTGTTCAAAATGTTTTGTTTAACCTCTTGACAACTGGGCACTTAAACCCCCTTCCTAACCAGACAAATTTTCAGCTTTCGGTGCTCTCACAATTTGAATGACAATTACTCAGTCATACAACACTGTACCCATATGACATTTTTGTCCTTTTTTTTTCACAGAAATAGAGCTTTCTTTTGGTGGTCTTTAATCACCGTAAAGAATGTAAACATCCCTTGTAATAGGAATATAGCATGACAGATCAAAAAAGACCCCACATCTCACCTCTAGGCTGGGAAGCCTGAAATAAAAAATTACATAAAAAAAAATCCTGGCTTTGATCCTAGTGGTAAATCGGTAGAAGCACCAGAGAGTGGCGGGAGGGGGGCGGACGTATTGTCGGGTATTGCACAGGGTATTGCGGAGTATTGCACATGGGTATTGCAGAGTATTGCACATGGGTATTGCAGAGTATTGCACAGGGTATTGCGGAGTATTGCACAGGGTGTTGCGGAATATTGCACAGGGTGTTGCGGAATATTGCACAGGGTGTTGCGGAATATTGCACAGGGTGTTGCAGAGTATTGCAAAGGGTATTGCGGTGTATTGCACAGGGTATTGCAGGGTATTGCACAGGGTATTGCGGAGTATTGCACGGGGTATTGCAGAGTATTGAACAGGGTATTGCGGACTATTGCACAGGGTATTGCGGAGTATTGCACAGGGTATTGCGGAATATTGCACAGGGTGTTGCGGAGTATTGCAAAGGGTATTGCGATGTATTGCACAGGGTATTGCACAGGGTATTGCCGAGTATTGCACAGGGTATCGCACCAGAACCATCGAACAGACCGACCGTTCGCCCGAACATTTAGAACCCCATCTATGGGACTCGAACGTTCAAATTCAAAAACGATCGTTTTAAAGACCAATATTCAAATTATTGTTGGAAAACGTCTTTGAGAACCCGGGTCTTACCCCAGGGAACATGTATCAATGGAAAAAAAGTTAAAAAGACAACAGTTTTTAAAACTTTTTTTTCCATTGATACATGTTCCCTCGGGCAAGACCCGGGTTCTCAAAGACGTTTTCACAGGCAAACTATAGACACCCAGCAGGTACAATATTTAAAGGATTTTTTTTTTTTTTTAAGTTAAGCATCAATAAAATCACTGCTCCAGGAGCAGTGATTTTATTGATGCTTAAATAAAAAAATAAATAAAAAATTCTTTAAATATTGTACCTGCTGGGTGTCTATACCTGTGATAACGTCTTTAAATAGCACAATCACATGCCTGCCAGTAAATTAGGAAGAACTGATCTAGCTAACTCTTAGGGATGTACAGTATATATATCCTCTGCACACTGTAAATTAAGATAAACTGACTAGCCTGCCCGCCTGCCCTATCTAGCTATATAAAAACACTATCTCTCTGTCTCTCTGACTGCTCTCATTAACAACCGCAACACACTACACAACGGCGCCCAGCAGGCGGCCTTATATAGTGCGGGGCATGTGCTAAAGCCCTGAGCCATAATTGGCCAAAGCCACCATGGCTTTGGCCAATTATGGCTCTCCATTTTTTGCGTGCTGTGATTGGCCAAGCATGACCAATTTACCACGATCTGTGATGCGCTGGGTCTTCTATAGACGTCCTCCAACTATATCTTGACGTGCGATAGACGTCTTTTGTCAGCGCGGTCAGCAAGTGGTTAAAAAAAATTTGTTGAATTTTCAAATGGATAGTGGGGTCAAATCAACATTTGTTTTTGATCACAGTGAGAAGAAAATTAGAAGGACCAGGAAGGGAAATTTTTCTTGCGTGAAAACAGTTTATGAAAGTCCATTCATTTCAAAATTGTATCTTAGCCACTTGCCGACTGCCAATGTATGTCGGCAGAGAGACACAGGTGTGCAAATGGGCATATGGACCTGTATGTCCCTCCTTCAGAACAGGCTAGTGTAGAAGAGTACGTATCGGACTAAACTGAGGAAGAAATACATTTTTTATATATATTTTTGGGGGATATTTATTATAGAAAATAGTAAAAAAAAATTGCTTTTTTTTTCAAAATTGACAGCCTATCTTTGTTCATAGCACAAAAAATAAAAAAGCAGAGGTGATCAAATACCACCAAAAGAAAGCTCTATTTGTGGGAAAAAAAGGATGTAAATTTTGTTTGGGTACAGCATTGCACGACCGCGCAATTGTCAGTTAAAACAATGCAGTGCCAAATCGTAAATAATGCCCTGGTCATTAAGGGGGAAAATGCTTTTGGGGTTGAAGTGGTTACAGTGATTCTAAAGTCTCTCTTCTTTTTTTTTTTGTTAAAAATATTATACATTTTTAACTTACCTGCCCTGTTTAGTGAATTTGCACAGATCAGCCTAGATTCTCCTCTTCGCGGGTCCCTTTTCGGTGCTCCTGGCCCCTCTCTCCTGTTGAGTGGCACCACAGCAAGCAGCTTAGTATGGGGGCATCCAAGCCGAGCCACAGCTCCCTGTGACCCCCTCTCCTCATTGGCCGACTGAGTTTGATTAAAAGCAGAGGGAGCCACTGGTGATGCGCTGCTGTCTCAGCCAATGAGTAGGGGATTCCCAAGTAGAGACACTCCTACAACATCGCTTTAACTAGATGGGGCTCAGGTAAGTATTAGGGGGGGGCTGCTGCACACAGAGGCTGTAACGGAATGAACCGTGACAACCAGAGACTTTGGAAGGATGAGAGATACTCCTGTGCCAGCAGAACTAATAACTCCTGGGTCTAAGTCCACCCTGTGCCCTTTTGGGCGTAGGGCGGCTAATAAAATCATAATTCATGTATTACATGAGATGGGACATTAATAATAATTCATGTTTGCAGGATGTCTTGAGATATCACAAGTTGTTGGCTCTTCAATGTGTGGACACATTCTTTTGAAAGGTGTTAATTGCATCGGCTCCTGACAGACCTTTTCATTGTGTGATAACACTGTGTGATAGCCTATTGATGCCCAGGTGTTAAGACCCTTCTGCCAGAAACAGTACGTCTGTCTCTAGATGTGGATTGAAGAGAAATTCATTGTGTGATTGTATTTGTTTGAATTATATTGATAAAGGAATGTGATAGATCTCGTCAGTATCGGTGCCGAAATGTCTGCTAGAGAATTAGCCCCAGTGTATAATTAGGGGGGTGGAGATTGCATTGTCCTGTGATTAACTTTAAAATGCTGTACTGGATATATAAGCAAGCTAAGATACCATTAAAGTGTTCATTAATTTTGAAACAAGTACAGAGCTTATGTCTCGTCTTGATTATGGGAAATGGAATGGATCATGTCTGCTGGATTGTGGAGTGTCGGATAAGCTTGTCATGGGTGGATGGAAAGTCGTAAACGGTGGTGACCATTACAGAAGGCTTTTCATCAATGTATACAATGCATTAAGATAATAAAAATTCTGCCTTTACAACCACTTTAACCACTTCCCACCCAAGGACGTCATATGACATCCTGGACTTTCAGTGGGGATGTCTGAAAGATGCCTGCAGCTACAGGCATCATTCAGATATCCATCTCTTCAGCCGGCTATTCTGTGCACCATAAGAATGATCGTAGCGGCAGTTCCGCCGCTTGATCGTTCTTATAGGCGACGGGAGGGGACGTGTCCCCCTTCCGCCACCATCTGGTGCTTCTCCGGGCTCTCCCGTGCCATAAGAGACCCGGAGAAATGATCTGCCGGCGCCGGATGAGAGGCATAGAGATGACTGGTGACCAGATGGTCATCTCTATGATCGTCGGCGTTCCAAAGTGGGAGATGGAGGGTTTCCGCTCCCCCTCAATGCAGCTGCAGGCATTACCCCGGCACCTATTTTTAGAGCTGAGGGTCAGCTCTCTTGTGATAACAACTTCAGCCGCTCGGTGGTTCTTAAAAGCAGCGGGAGGCAGAGGTGCCCCATCCATTGAGGGCCACGGGCACCACCCCCTGTCCATCGCCACTGCCCCTATCCATGTATCCGGCACCTTTCAGGACACCAGCGATGGATTCCAATGTGGAGGAGATTTTTTTGTCCCGGAGAACAATGGGACTGCCGGACCCGCTCTTTGGCTCCTACGGCTTTTCGCCGTCACGAGCGTGCCGCAAACCCGGAAGTAACAGTAGAAGTACAGGTAGGTGATTTCACCTGTTGGAGCCGTCGCCCCGCAGTACAGTGGGGCAGTCGGCAAGCGATTAAAGTGCCCCATCCCCCTATGCTAGCATGCAAAGGCGAACATGTGCAGCGGTATCACAAGCATGCAAAACGCTATCGTCCCACACATGTGAAGTATCGCCGCAAACGTCAGATACTATGCAGTACTTCTAGCACCAGACCTCCACTGTACATCTAAAGTAGTAATCTGTAATGGTTTTTAAAGCATTGCCTATAGATAGTAAAATTTACGTTGTTTGTTGCCATTCTGCGGGCGTGCACAATTTTAAAGCATGACATGTTTGGTGTTTATTTATTCTTTTGGTGGTATTTGATCACCTCGGCGGTTTTTCTTTTTTACGCTATAAACAAAAGAACAGCGACAATTTTGAAAAAAAAAAAAAAAACATTATCTTTTACTTTTTGCTATAATAAATACAGTATTTATCGGCCTATTGCGCGCACCGGCGTATAGCGTGCACCCCTACTCTGGACGTGAAATTCATTTTTTTTTTATTATTACTTACAGTTTTGGTGTCTTGCACGGCGTCCATCGGCGGCCTTGTCTGGTCCAGCGTCCATCTGCGGCCTTCGTGGTGTCCTCCCCGCTGCTCCCGCGCTGTCTCTGAGCCGATCCCCGCTTCCCGCACTGTGTTTGAACGCCGCAGACATGTACCGAGCTCGGCCACGCTCGGCTTCTCTCGGCTCCTCTCGCATAACCGCGAGGGGAGCCAAGCCTGGCCGACTGTACCCGAGTGTACTGCGCTCGGTATATGTCGGCGGCAAAGTTCAAACACATCGCGGGAAGTGAGTATCGGCGTATATCGCGCACCCATAATTTTTTTTCAGTTTAGGCCGATACGTATTCTTCTATATATTTTTGGTAAAAAAAATCGCAATAAGCGTTTCTTGATTGGTTTGTGCAAAAGTTATAGCGTTTACAAAATAGGGGATAGAATAATGGCCTTTTAATCTTTTTTTTTCCAATGACGGCCATCTGCGATTTTAATCAAGACTGCAACATTACGGCGGACAGATCTGGCACTTTTGACACATTTTTGGGATCATTGACAATTTTACTGCAATCAGTGCTATAAAACTGCACTGTTACTGAAAAAATGTCACTGGCAGGGAAGGGGTTACCACTAGGGGGCAATCAAGGGGTTAATTGTGTTCCCTAATTTGTGTTCTAACTGAAGGGGGCAGGGGACTTACTAGGGGAAATGACAGATCGCTGTTCATACTTTGTATGAACAGACGATCAGTAATTTCTCCCCTGAAAGAACCGGGAGCTGTGTGTTACAGTTACAAGGCTAACGCATTTCACTCAACAAGAGATGACTAAATTCTATCGAGTGAAAGCCATTAGAGTGGGTTTACAGTGATATCATTGATCTGCAGACATGTGCATTCATTTTCGTTAGAATGCATTTTCGTCCGAAAATCCGTTTTTTTCGTTATCGTTTTAACAAACGATAACGAAAGCGCAAGAAACGAAAACCGAAAGATCCGACATAAAAAATGCTTTATTTTCGTTTTCGTTGCGGTAAAAATTCGACATTATAGGGAAAAGATTCAACAGTATAGGGAAAAGATTCAACAGTATAGGGAAAAGATTTGACAGTATAGGGAAAAGATTCGACATTATAGGGAAAAGATTCAACATTATAGGGAAAAGATTCGACAGTATAGGGAAAAGATTTGACAGTATAGGGAAAAGATTTGACATTATAGGGAAAAGATTTGACATTATAGGCAAAAGATTTGACATTATAGGCAAAAGATTCGACAGTATAGGGAAAAGATTCGACATTATAGGGAAAATATTTGACATTATAGGGAAAAGATTCAACATTATAGGGAAAAGATTCAACATTATAGAGGAAAGATTCAACGCTATAGAAATAATAGATTCGACATTACAGAGATTAGATTTTGATTTATGAGAAAATAGATTCAACATTATTACTAGTCATACAACATTAGAATTCTTGTAGACGCAATATTCGAACGGAAATGTACGATTCGACGTAAAGATTTGACGTTCCGTCAAATTTTTTTTTTTTGACCATCGACAGAAACCAAGTATTATTGGATTTTCGGACAAAAGCTATTCCTCAACGAAAAACTAAATAAATCAAAACGATTTTCGGGAGTAACTAAATACATTTATTTTCCAAACGAAAACTAAACAAAATATTCCAGTCTGCACATGGTCTATTGATCTGTGGTCTACTTCTTTTTCCAGGGTGCTTGGAGCATGGAAGGCTCCATTGACCCCCAGCACCTGGTATTTTGGTGATAAAGGGAAGATTTAGCTTGCGATTGGGGGAAGGAAGATTTATCTCATCCAAAAATAAATTTTGAAGGCACTAAAACCCTCCACCAGGGTTTATTTTCTGTCTGTCCCCACTATAGAAATCTATTGCCCCCTTTTTATCCTGCTAACCATAGTCACAAGGACAGAACAGGAGGTAAGGGTAAGGCGACCAGATTTTTTTTAATTAAATCTGGGGACATATTTTATTTTACTAGTAATGGCGGCAATCAGCTAATCTCTGCCCATCGCCACTGCCGACCACCTCACAGCCTGTCAAGTCTTACTCTCCAGGCCCCGGCTACTACTGGGTGGGGAGTGGAGAAAGATCACTTCACCAGGGAAGGCAAGGAGATAAGCAGACAGTCGGCTGGCCAAGACTTGAGCCAAGGCAGAAGAAGTTGCGAGCGAAGCTGAATGGGCGAAGCTGAATGGGCATGCACCCAAAACTGAAGATATATTCTCTCCACTCCGACCATCACATGATCATCAGAGCAGGGTGTGTAATTTAGAATTAATTATTTTTTTTTATTCTGCAAAATCAATCTGGAGACAAAACCGGGGACAGTCTTGGTCTGTGGACAGTGTCCTCAATCCAGAGACTGTCCTCTGAAACCGGGGACATCTGGTCATCCTAGGTAAGGGTAGATCTTCCAATGGGAACCTGTTTTGGTCAACTTTTAAAGAAGAGATTTCCCCTTGTTTTAAAGAGATTTCTTTTGACTTCCTATTGTGTTTTCAGCACAGCAAGGAAAATATTCAACGCAACACAAACAGCAGAAAAGATTCAGGAGTCATAAATAGTCCTGATTCTTTTCAAAACTAAACTAATTAGGATATGCTTTATTATGTGCTAAGAGGGACACATCTTAGCCTTGTAGCAGATGGAACTGTTTTAACCAAACCAATTTGCATTTTCACACCAAATCCAACAAAACAGTTATTAATCAATGTCTGCCACTGACAAAAGATTGCAGCAACACCCCACTGCTTTTAAGAGCATTCCTATATGTTTTTACATTTGTGCCAGTTTAAGATATCAGTTTTGCAATCCACTGCCTTTGATCCAGGCTGTGTGACTAACAGGGGGTGTAGAGGGTACAACTGTCCCCGGGCCCATAAGGTCAGAGGGGTCCGTCCAAAACAGCCCCTTCCTATTATTTAACAGCTGTCTACTTGCTTTACATTCTTTACAAATGTTGTTTAGATATTTGTATATTCAGAATCAATCACCCCGTCACTAAAGACCCTTTATTGGCTAGCTGTAAAGGATCAGGTCACATTCAAGGCCCTCTGCCTCACTCACAAATGTACACAAGGAATTGCCCCCCCAATATTTATGCGAGAAAATAAAATACCACAACCCCAATCGTGTTCTTCAAACAACCAACCAAAATCTACTTCAAATCCCCAAGTCCCGGTATAAGTCTAAAGGAGAACAAAGATTCGCAGTCCAAGGACCCCGACTGTGGAACGCGCTACCAGCTAACATCCGAATGGAAGAAAATCATCAGGCCTTCAGGAAAAAACTTAAGACCCACCTTTTCTGAAGGATAAGGATGGAAATGGATACTAAGCGCCTTGAGGCGATTCAGTTCACATTTGTAGCGCTATACAGGCATTTTACCCCTGTCGCTTAACAGCCAACCGAAGACACAAAAATATTAGGTCTGAGGCCCCGTACACACGGCCGAGGTTCTCGGCAGAAACCAAGCGAGAAGCTCGCTGGGATCCTCATTCTGCCGAGAACCTCGGCCGTGTGTACACTCTCGGCGAGCATCCTGTCGGGAAAGCCGCCGAGAGAAAATAGAGCGCAGGATGGTCGCCGATTCTGCCGGCCGGCCGAGAACCTCGACGGGCGGAACGATGTGTTCCGCCCGTCGAGGTTCTCGTACGTGTGTACGGGGCCTGATAGACATTGTACAACCTCTTTCTTAAGCCTCATACAGTAATTGTGTGATCACAGGCTGTTGTTGGAAAATCCGACCGTTTGTATGCTCCATTGGACAATCATTGTCGGATTTTCTGCTAACAAATGTGGGATAGCATACTTTAAAATTGTCTACCAACAAATGTGTGTTGTCGGATTTATGGATCGTGTGTAGTCCGTCGAACAGAACTCCAAAGTATAAACACACATGCTCAGAAGCAATGCTCACCATAACATAACAATTAGCAGAAGTTGCCCAAAGGGTGGCGCTAAAGAGCGGAAAAAAACATGTCGTTTTGTGTTTGTTGGCTGAATTCTTTGCCGTTTGTATGCGAGGTTCTGGCCAACGCCCTTCGGACAAAAGTATTACGTTTTGTCCGATGAAAATCCGGTCGGGTGTATGAGGCTTTAGTCTTACCTCTGCTTTCCTGTCACAGTAGTTTTGCAGGGTCTGTATATATAACAGTGCAGCCCAATACTCACCAAAATCAGACCCAGTCCACCGAGTAATCAGCACTCAGTAACAGACCTGTCTTTCATAGTGTCATTCTCTTTTCTCCATTCACAGCTTCAGTTGCGTGGTGTGTCTAAATAGGGCTCTCCGGTCCAAAAGGCATTAGAGTTTGACCACACTACCCAGTATACTCTCTAATTTAACTGACCGGTTCAGACCCCCCCCCCCCCCCCCCACACACACACACACACAACATTTTTTCACATGCTTGTGGTGTGGGGTTTGGCCATTACCCATCTACAGTATGCCACATTGAGCACTGGAATGGTAGGGCAAGAGGTGCATTGTGGGATGAACAGTTGAAATAACAGAAATTTACCAGAAATAACAGAAGTTAGACAGAATTCTTATGCTGCATACACATTATCAGGCTTTTGCCCGGCCAAATCACATCGGAATTCCGAGGGAATTCCATGAAAAAATATAGAACATGTTCTATATCGAAAGTTTAATGGAATTCATCGGAATTTCCGATGAAAAAAACTCTGATGGGGCATACACAATTGGAAAATCCAATGGAAAAAGTCTGATGGAAATTCCAATTGTGTGTACCGGGCATTAGTCTTACTTCCACTTTCTCGATCTAGTGGTTGTTCTGGATGAGCAAATGTAACAGTGCAGTCAGCACTCAGTAACAAACTTGGTCAGGCACCGCTCTTCCCCTATAAACACAAACCGGTTTAAGGACAATATATACAGTATACAGTTTAGTGCTTTATGATTTTGGCCTTTGTTCAGAGAATATGAATGATAAGACAAAAACATTTATTTCACTCATGGTTAGTGTTTGGCTGAAGCCATTTATTATCAATCAACTGTGTTTACTCTTTTTATATCATAATCACAACAGAAACTACCCAAATTACCCTGATCAAAAGTTTTCATACCCTGGCGATTTTGGCCTGATAACATGCACACAAGTTGACACAAAGGGGTTTGAATGGCTATTAAAGGTAACCATCCTCTTCTGTAATCTGTTTGCTTGTAATTAGTGTGTGTGTATAAAAGGTCAATGAGTTTCTGGACTCCTGACAGACCCTTGCATCTTTCATCCAGTCCTGCACTGACGTTTCTGGATTCTGAGTCATGGGGAAAGCAAAATAATTGTCAAAGGATCTGCAGGAAAAGGTAGTTGAACTGTATAAAACAGGAAAGAGATATAAAAATATATCCAAAGAATTGAGGATGCCAATCAGCAGTGTTCAAACTCTAATCAAGAAGTGGAAAATGAGAGGTTTTGTTGAAACCAAACCACGGTCAGGTAGACCAACTAAAATTTCAGCCACAACTACCAGGAAAATTGTTTGGGATGCAAAGAAAAACCCACAAATAACTTCAGATAAAATACAGGACTTTCTGAAAACATGTGGTGCGGCTGTTTTAAGATGCACAATAAGGAGGCACTTGAAGAAAGATGGGCTGTATGGTCGAGTCACCAGAAGAAAGCCATTACTACACAAATGGCACAAAGTATCCCACTTACAATACGCCAAACAGCACAGAGACAAGCCTCAAACCTTCTGGCACAAAGTCATTGAAATGATGAGACTAAAATTTAGCTTTTTGGCCACAACCATAAACACTACATTTGGAGAGTCAACAAGGCAACAAGGCCTATGAAACACGGAGTTGGGTCGCTGATGTTTTGGGGATGTGTGAGCTACAAAGGCACAGGAAATTTGGTCAAAATTGATGGCAAGATAAATGCAAAGACAGATAGTAACCAAAATAAATGCGCCCTAATAAATGCAGTATGTTATAAAAAGCTACTGGAGGAACATTTGCATTCATTAGCCAGGAAGCTGCGCATGGGACGTACTTAGACATTCCAACATGACAATGATCCAAAACACAAGGCCAAGTCGACCTGTCATTGGCTACAGCAGAATAAAGTGAAGGTTCTGGAGTGGCCATCTCACTCTCCTAAACTCAATATCATTGAGCCACTCTGGGGAGATCTCAAAATGTGCCGTTCATGGAAGACAGCCCAAGATTTTACAGGAACTGGAGGCTTTGTGTCAAGAGAAATGGGCCGCTTTACCATATGAGGAGATAAAGAGCCTCATCCACAAATACCACAAAAGACTTCAAGCTGTCATTGATGGTAAAGGGGACAATACACGTATTAGGAACTGGGGTATGTTAACTTTTGATCAGGGTCATTTGGGTAGTTTCTGTTGTAATTATGATTTAAAAAGAGTAAACACAGTTGACTGATAATAAATGGCTTCAGCTAAACACTAACCATTAGTGAAAGAAAAGTTTTTGTGTTATCATTCATATTCTCTGAAAAATGGGCAAAAAATCATAAATTCTGCCAGGGTATGAAAACTTATGAGCACAACGGTATATACTGTATACCAGGGTTCGACAATCCCCGGGCGCCAGGTCGCAATTGCGACTAGAATTAGTGACCTGGCACCTGGGGCGGCACAGCTGGGGTATCCTGTGTCTCACTGCGCTCCCACCTCTTGGGATGACAAGACAACCAGCAATGCTAATGGAGCTTCCCCTGTCTGTTTTCACTGCCATCTCCTTCCCTCTTATTAGAACCCCCAAACATTATATATATTCTTTATTCTAACACCCTAGAGAATAAAATGGCGGTGAATACTTTCTGTCACACCGTAGTTGCGCAACGGTCTTACAAGCGCACTTTTTTGGAAAAAAATATATATTTTTAAATAAAAAAAATAAGACAACAGTAAAATTAGCCCAATTTTTTTTAAATTGTGAAAAATAATGTTACACCGAGTAAATTCATACCCAACATGTCACGCTTCAAAATTGCGTCCGCTTGTGGAATGGCGACAAACTTTTACCCTTTAAAATCTCCATAGCCGACATTTAAAAAATTCTACAGGTTGCATGTTTTGAGTTACAGAGGAGGTCTAGAGCTAGAATTATTGCTCTTGCTCTACCAATCGCGCCAATACCTCACATGTGTGGTTTGAACACCGCCTTCATATGCGGGCGCTACTCGCGTATGCGTTCGCTACTGCGCGCAAGCTCGGCAGGACGGGGCGCGTTCCTGGCTGCTAATTTTTAAAGCTGGCTCCTAGATTCCAAGCAAATTTGTCAAGTCCTGTACAACATTTGCCACCAGTCACATTCGGTAAATGTGAGACCCTCTTTTGCCCTATACACACTGCTCCCACTCTTTTATACACTATTTCCTTGCCTGTATACACTGACCCCCTTTATACACAGCCCCTTGTATACACTGCCCCCCTGTATACACGGACCTTCTTTTCCCCTATGCACACTGCTCTTACGCCTTTTTACACTCTCCCCCACCCTTTACACATGGCCCCCTTGTCCTAAATACCTCTCCCGGGATGGCCTGTATTTATGTATGTCTGTTTGTTACTTTTAGCATAGCTCCCAACTGTCCCTGATTTCAAGGGACTGTCCCTGATTTGGAGCGATGTCCCTCTGTCCCACTCATTTGTCCCTCATTTTGGTCTGATCTCTATAGTTGTATATCCACTTCCATACCAGGCACTTACGCACCTTCCCGCCCAAGCCAATTTTCAGCTTTCAGCACTGTCGCAATTTGAATGACAATTGCGCGGTCATGCTACACTGCACCCAAACAAAATTGGCGTCCTTTTTTCCCCACAAATAGAGCTTTCTTTTGGTGGTATTTGATCACCTCTGCGTTTTTTTTTTTTTGCGCAACAACTAAAAATAGAGCGAAGATTTTGAAAAAAAAATAAAGTTTTTATTTTTTTCTGTTAATTTTTTTGTAAATGAGTATGTTTTCTCTTTCAATTACGGGCACTGATATGGTGGCACTGATGGGCACCGATGAGGTGGCACTGATGGGCACAGATGAGGTAGTTCTGATGGGCACCGATTAGGTAGCACTGATGGGCACTGATAGGCGGCGCTGGTATGGGGCACTGATGGGCACTCATGGGCGGCACTGATGGGCACTCATGGGCGGCACTGATGGGCACTCATAGGCAGCACTGGGCACTCATAGGCGGCACAGGTGGGCACTCATAGGCGGCACAGGTGGGCACTGATAGGCGGCACAGGTGGGCACTGATAGGCGGCACAGGTGGGCACTGATAGGCGGCACAGGTGGGCACTGATAGGCGGCACAGGTGGGCACTGATAGGTGGGCACTGGGCATGGATTGGCACTGTGGGGTGGCACTGACAGACACTGGGGTGGCACTGATGATCACTGAGGGGTGGCACTGATGGATCAATGTTGCCAATCAGTGCCCATGTGTGGGCACTGATTGGCATCATTTTTTTACTGCCCCCTTTTTTTTTTTGCTGACTTTTTTTTTTTTTTTCATTTTTTTTTGTCATTTTTTTTTTTGCCCTTTTTTTTTGGATTTTTTTTATTTCCCTGGTGGTCTAGTGTGGCGATCCGAGGGGGGGCTGCGCTGATAAACAATCAGTGCGAACCCCCCCTGTCAGGAGAGCCGCTGATCGGCTCTCCTCTACTCGCGTCTGTCAGACGCGAGTGAGGAAGAGCCGTCGGCGGCTCTTCCTGTTTACATCGTGATCAGCCGTGATTGGACACGGCTGATCACGTGGTAACGAGGCTCCGCCGGAGACTCGTTACCGAGATCGGAGGTGCAGGGTGTCAGACTGACACCCCGCATCACCGATCGCCGCGCTGCGCGCCCACACGGGCGCGTGCCGCATGAAATCGTGCAGGACGTTTGAGAACGGCCTGTCACGATTTCATAACCACTTCCCGGCCGTAAATCGGCTATTGGCCGGGCGGGAAGTGGATATAAAATGCACTTTTTATCTCTCAAAAAGTTTTTTCAGGTGCTAAACCTTTCATCCAAATTCTAAATGGCTGCATTTGTAAATTTTAAAAGCCAATATAAAGGAATACTAGTGGTAAAAAAAAAGCACTTGTGGATTTAATTAACCTTTTTTGGAGTTAATTCTCCTTAAGGAGGTGTGGCAGGGGGCGTGTCCAATGCCTACATATGTTTGCTAGTTGGTATCCCTACTACATTCCTATCTAAAAATGTTGGGAGGTATGCTTTTAGGCCTTGTTTACATGGGCGTACGTAAGCGTACATCCAGGCATGGGTCATGCTTGCCCGCATGAGTATGAGGATGCACAGGTGTTTAGTGCATCCTAATGTAGGCAGTCCTATTCATGCCATTAAGGATGCAGTGGCTGCATGGACACAATCACCTGCTGTTTTGGAAGGAGTCACATCCCTAGATCCAAGGGGTTCATACTGGGACTTGTAGTCCTTCACTTTTTTGGGGGGGTCACATCCTTAGATCTCAAGGATTCATGCTGGGTCTTGTAGTTCTTAAATTTTGGAGGTGCCCCATCTTTAGATCTGAGGGGTTAAGGTGGAACTCTCCTAAAAGTAAAGGAATACAGGTCCCAGCATGAGCCCCTCAAGACAGCCAACTAGTGAAGGACTACAGGTCCCAGGATGAACCCGGGAGAACTAAGGGGCCACATCCTTAGATCTCAGGGGTTTGTGCTGGGACTTATCCTCCTTCATTTTTGGAGGGAGTCACATCCCTAGATCCAAGGGGTTCATACTGGGACTTGCAGTCCTTTACTTTTGGGGGGTCACATTCTTAGATCTCAGAGGGCTTATACTGGAACTTGTAGTCCTTTACTTTTGGGGGTGTCCCATCCTTAGATCTCAGGGGATCATGCTAGGACCAGCCTAAAAGTGAAGGAATAGAGGTCATAGCATAAGCCCCTCAAGAGAGCTGAGGTTGTGACCCCCCTCCCTGGCCACGGTCCACCTAGTGAAGGACTACAGGTCCCAGCATGATCTCAGGAGAACTACGGGGCCATATCCTTAGATCTCAGGGATTCGGGCTGGGACTTATCCACCTTAGATTTTGGAGGGAGTCACATCCCTAGATGTAAGGGGTTCATACTGGGACTTGTAGTCCTTCACTTTTGGGGGGAGTCACATCCTTAAATTTCATGGGTTCATGCTGGGTCTTGTAGTCCTTAAATTTTGGGGGTACCCCATCCTTAGATCTCAGGGGTTCATGTTGGGACCCTCCTAAAAGTGAAACACTGTAAGTCCCAGCATGAATCCCTCAGAGCTGAGAATGTGATACCACCCTACCCCCCCCCCCCCCAACTAGTGAAGGACTACAAGTCCAAGATTGAACTCCTGAGATCTCAGGCAGGGGTAAGGCAAATTTAGATGTGGGGGTGCCCGATTTTAGACTTGCCTTGTTGAAACACAAACCCAAAATACACCAATGCCCTATAACTGTATTGCCTTTAGGATGGTACCTCCAGAAGAAATGTTCTATTTGGGGTGGAGATGTTCTTTAAATACAATTCTAGTAAAATCTGTTAGCTAAACTATGGACTTTAACTTACCATTGTCATACCTCCCAAAATTTTAAGAAGAGAATGAGGAACATCTACTAACAAATGTATGTAGGCATAGGACACGCCCCTGCCACACCCCCTTAAAAACGTAAGACCCAGACCATTATGCAGGTAAAGGACCTTGCCCCTTTTTGCAATTCGGCACTGCGTCGCTTTAACTGACAATTACGCGGTTGTGCGGCGTGGTTTACCAAACAAAATTGGCGTCCTTTTTTTCCCCACAAATAGAGCTTTCTTTTGGTATTTGATCACCTCTGCGGTTTTTCGTTGTTGCGCTATAAACAAAAATAGAGAGACAATTTAAAAAAAATCAATATTTTTTACTTTTATACTTTATAATAAATATCCCCAAAAAATATATACATTTTTTTTTTTTTTCCCTCAGTTTAGCCCAATACCTATTCTTCTATATATTTTTGGTAAAAATCGCAATAAGCATTTATTAATTGGTTTGCGCAAAAGTTATAGCGTTTACAAAATAGGGGATAGTTTTATGGCGTTTTTATTAATATTTTTTTTTTACTAGTAATGGCGGCGATCAGAGATATTTTTTCGTGACTGCGACATTATGGCGGACACATCGGACACTTTTGACACTATTTTGAAACCATTGTCATTTTCACAGCGAAAAGTGCTATAAAAAAGTGCACTGATTACTGTAAAAATGTCAATGGCAGTGAAGGGGTTAACCACTAGGAGGCGCTGAAGGGGTTAAGTGTGACCTAATGTGTGTTTCTTACTGTAGGTGGGGGGGGGGGCTGGACGTGTGACATCACTGATCGTCGTTCCCTATGACAGGGAACAGATGATCACTGACATTGCCACAGAGAAGAACGGGGAAGATGTGTTTACACACACCTCTCCCCGTTCTTCAGCTCTTGTGACCCGATCACGGAACATCGGTGGTTACCATGGGCGCAGTCACGGAGCTTCTTAAAGGGGACGTACCTGTACACCCTTGTGCCCAGCCGTTGCATTCTGTCAATGTATATCGTCCAGCAGGATAAAATGCCGGGGAGCGCAGCACGGCGATCGGTGTCACTTTGAAACCTTGCAACTCCGATCTTTACCACGAGACCAGACGTGACCAATCATGACTGATCACGATGTGAACAGAAAGAGCCGTTGATCGGCTCTTCCTCACTTGCATCTGACAGATGCGAGTAGAGGAGAGCCGATCGGCGGCTCTCCTGACAGCCCCCCTGTACACGCTGATTGTTTATCAGCATAGCCCCTCCACGGATGTCCACACTGAACCACCAGGGAAGCCACCAGGACCACCAGGGAAGGGGGCAACGTGGATGGCCAGGTATGTACCACATGGCCATCCACATGTTAAATTTTTTTTTGCAATAGATGCCAATCAGTGCCCACAAATGTGCACTGACTGGCAACATGGGCACAACATAGGAAAGATTTAAAAAGTGATGCCCAGCAATGCCAACATCAGTGCCACCCCTCAGAGTCCATCAGTGCCACCTCTCAGTGACCATCCATGCCCATCAGTGCCCACCTATCAGTGCCCATCTGTGCCACCTATCAGTGCCACCTATAAGTACCCATCAGTACCACCCATAAGTACCCATCAGTGCCACCTATGAGTGCCCATCAGTGCCGCCTATGAGTGCCAATCAGTGCCGCCTATCAGTGCCCATCAGTGACGCCTATCAGTGACTATCATCAGTGCCACCTCATTGGTACCACCTTATCGGTGCCCATCAGTGCCCATCAGTGTAGCCATATCAGTGCCCATAATTGAAGAAGAAAATTTACTTATTTACAAAAAAAATTAACAGAAAAAAATAAAAACCTTGGCCCAGATTCAGAGAGAATTAGATTATCGTAGCGTATCAGAAATACTCTACGCCGCCGTTTTTTACCTGGCTCTACGTAGAATCCAGGTAGATTTTGTCCAGTAAACGACGGCGGCGTAGTGTATTTCTCCCGTCGCAATCCATCTACGCGAGTAGGGGGCGTGAAGCATTTAAAATAGGCGCATTCCCGCGGCGATCGAACTGCGCATGCTCCGTTCGCAAATTTCCCGCCGTGCATTGCGCGAAATCACGTCGTTACGTCATTCGTTGTTTGAGTAGCGTCGTTTACGGACATTTCTATTCCCGAACGACTTACGTAAAAAAAAATAATAATAATTTAATTCGACGTGGGAACGACGGCCATACTTAACATGGGCTACGCACCGTTAGACCAGCAAAAAGCTGGTCTAACAGTACGTAAAAAAAAATAGACGTAAGCGATTGCGAAGACCGCTCGTATCTTCGTGGATCGCCGTAAAAACTCATTTGCATATCCCGACGCATCAAAACGACGCAAACTCCTCCCAGCGGCCGCAAAAATATCGCAGCGTAGATCCGAAGGCTTACGAAGACGTAAGCCTCTCGGATCGAAGCCCGAAGCCGCCGTATCATGGTATGAGGATTCAAACTAGTGATACGGCGCGCAAAATTTTAAATCACTCCTGTCTAACACCAGTTAGACAGGAGTAATCGCTCTATGAATCTGGGCCCTTTTTTTTTTTAAATATGTCTGTCTTTTTTTAGTTGTTGTGCAAAAAAAAAAAAAAAAATCTCAGAGGTGATCAAATACCACCAACATTTTTGGTTTGGGTACAGTGTAGCATGACCGCGCAATTGTCATTCAAAGTGTGACAGCGCTGAAAGCTGAAAATTGGCTTGGGCAGGAAGGTGCGTAAGTGCCTGGTATGGATGAAAGGTTTCGTGCTGGAAAACACTTTTTGAAAGATAAAAAGTGCATTTTATATACATCTATATAGATCAGACCAAAATGAGGGACAAATGAGGAGGAATGAGGGACAGAGGGACATTGCTCCAAATCAGGGACAGTCCCTCGAAAACCAGGGACAGTTGGGAGCTATGCATTGTGAATATTTTGTACATTGTATCTCGTCAGTAGATTGGTTAAATCTTTATGCTGCAATTTTTTCTCCAAAAAAGGAAAAAAAAAACAAACATGGAACACGCTTTCTTCTTCTCCCCCCTAAAATCTCGAGGGGCTCTAGAATATGACATTGTTTGTCCCGTCGTGCCTTTTTTGAAGTCCCATTTTCATGTGACCTTTCACGACAGCTTGGAAAATTAACAAGGCGTTCAGCTGTTGTGTCCCTGCCGTGGTCGGATGGGAGCCCGGGGGGTTAGGTTACTAGCACATAATCCCCCGCTGAGAAAGAAGATTATCCCCTGAAATTCTTTATATCAAAATGGCTGAAAGTTAAAAGTGCAATAACTGTCCTTTTGTGCCGTTTATTTAGTCTACAGTCTGAGCTATAATTCCCCTTCCTCAACTACCCCCAGATGTCCTTGTGCTGAGATACATGTGTCTGTGTTACAGAATTAAAGCTCAATGTATGGATGGATTTTTACTGAAAAAATTGCTGAGTTTTAAGATATGAGGTCCCTTTAAAAAAAAAAAAAGCTCTAGAGAAATTAATAATTACGCCAACTCTAGAGGAAATTATGATGGATACATTTAAATTAACCACGTGCTTATTGGGCACATATACCCCCTTCCTGCCCAGGCAAAATTTTAGTTTTTAATGACAATTGCGCGGTCGTGCGGTGTGGCTCCCAAACAAAATGTACGTCCTTTTTTTCCCACAAATAGAGTTTTATTTTGGTGGTATTTGATCACCTCTGCGATTTAAATTTTTTGCGCTATAAACAAAAATAGAGCGAAAATTAAAAAAAAAAAATTAAACACTTTGGCCCAGATTCAGGTACATCTGCGCATTATTTGACCGGCATAGCGCACCGCCTTTACGTTAGACTTGCGCAATTTAGCCGCGTAATCACCCTATTCTCGTAGCTTTTGCGCAGAAAATTGCGCATGTGTAACGTTATTTTAGAGGCGTAAGGCGGAGTAATACAAATTGGGAAGGACGTGGGCGTGTTACATTGAAATGAGCCATGACCCCATGCAAATGAAGGGCCGGCCGGCTCGCGCATGCGCGCTTGAAGGAGACCATGGTCAGCTCCGCTGTGCGCATTCTCACAACTCGGGAGCGGCGCAATCAGTGAAATTGGAAATGGACTAAGGACTACGCAGACAGCATAAATAGACAGACACAAACGCACTTGCATTGCAAAAGTACATCCCTTTGTCCCTTCCCATTTAACCAAGTGCTTTTGTCCTGTTGTTCGTTGCGTTGTGTTTTGTATTTGTCAGATTAGTGTTCTGTGTGATCAAGTGTTTGTTAGTAGATCTTTGAAAGTGTTTTTTGATAAGTGTTGGAGAGACTGTTTGTTTGATATATTTCTGCTCGTTTGTTTTCTTGTTGAATTTTTGCTGTTTGTTTTTGTGACTGTTTCTTGCTGAGTGCTTGTGTGATTTTTTGGGTGTTAGTTTTCTCTTTGTGTGTGTTCTTGCTCGATTGGTCGTGCTTGTTTTTGTGACTGATTTTTGTTGACTGGGAGTGAGTTTTTGCAGTATGACAGAGAGAAAGCGAAAACTAAATTTTACTTTGGGGGAAAAAAGAATTCTTGCCCGGGCCATTAGCGATTATGGGCGTTTCCTCCACGGCCCAGACAGTGCCAACACCACCCCGGCCAGGAGGAGGGAGATTTTGGACCTCATCACTGAGCAGGTCAATTCAGCGGGGGAGGGGGAGACACGGACCCGGTCTGGGATTGACAAAAAGATTAATGACCTCCGGCGTCTGGTCAAACAGAAGCTGACCAAAATGCTTGCCCATGCCAGGGGCACAGGAGGGGGCCCACCATGCCGTATTAGGCTGACAATGGAGGAGCGTGCGGTGGCCCTGACCTTTCATCGGCATGAAGTGGAGGGCCTGCCCGGCTTTGACTCAAGTCCGGAGCCCATGGTGCCAGGTAAGTTTTTTTTTTAATATCAGGTGTGTAGCATGTGTGGGGGAGGGGGTGAAAGGGAATATGTGGCAAGTGTGTGGATCCTCCAACCTGTGAATGTTTTGTGTCATCCACAGATGTGCAGGAGGGTGCAGGGCCATCTGGCCTGACCGCACCATCCCCAGGACAGCAGCCTAATGAGGCCCCCCCGACAAGGCCGGAGTCTGTGGAGGAGGTTGAAGAGGAGGAGGAGGAGGTTGAGGAGGAGGAGTTTCATGAGGAGGAGGAGTCCATGTCAGGCACTGGACTTGTGGTTTTTAAGGACTCTTCCCCTCTGGCTGGCAGCAGGCAGCCCTCCCTAAGGGGGAGCCCCCCCCCTCCTCCCCCAACATGGCTCCCCTCCCAAGGGCCTCCCCTTCTCCCCGGCCACAAGCATCAGCTGGAGGCAGGAAGTCGTCCCAGAAGACCAGGGGGGTGGCCGATCTCCTGCCCGCCACTCTGAGAAGGGACTAGTTCCTCCAGACCCGCCATCTGGGACAGGTCAGCCAGACATTGGTGCGGATGGAGGAGAGCCTGTCCTCCATCAAGGATATGCTGGGGAACCTGGACTCCCACTCCCGGGCTTTCACAAACTGCCTAAACGAACTGCAGACAACATCAGCAGTTGGGCAGGATGTGAGGGCCCTCACCCAGGCTATCCAGGCCAACACGGCAACACTTGGTGCTGCCCTGGACAGAATAGCCGTGGCCTTGGAGGGCAGGCCGCCAGGTGGGCAGAGATAAGGGGCTGCTCCTCCTTCCCCGGTTTTCCCCCTCCCCCATGAGTTTCCCCTGAGGAGGCGGGGCCGTGGCCGGGGGCGCCCAAGGCGTGGCTCACATCAAGGGCAATAATTTTTTTTCCCCCTCTTTTATTTTATTTTATTTTTTTGCTGGAAAATTTTTGATTTTGCTGGTAATTTTATTTTTTTGGGGTTGTGAATGCTGTTTGAATGTGGGGGTGACATTCCTGCCGGAAAAGGGCTGTCACCCTCAATTTAGGTGGAGTAGGGTTCCCCAGGACCAGGGAGAAGTGATCCCCAGGTCCGTGTGAATGGTGTATGAAGGTTCAGTGACATAATTGGAGCCTTGGCGTGGCGTTGCTGCTCACAAGTCCTGCATGGTGGACTGGTGCCAATCCAATTTGATGAGGATGTGGGGTGTGTGTGCTAGGGACCACAGTGGTGTGCATGCATGCATTCTCATTGTGCCATGATTAATGTGTATGTTTAACGTGCAAAGATGCCCAATGTGAGCTGTCTCCTGGCTGCTCTACCCTCAGAAGACGGGGTATCCTCGGTTAGGGGGGGATTGTCTGGTTCAGGGGTCAGGTCATCACGTAGGTCAATCTGCAGGCCCTTTCTTACTGCAAAGTTGTGCAGCATGCAACATGCACCGATGATCTGGCACACAAAGTTTGGGGAATACAAGAGGGTACCCCCAGACTTATCCAGGCATCGGAAACGTGACTTCAGGAGGCCAAAGGTGCGCTCCACCACTGCACGTGTTTGGGCATGTGCTTGATTGCATCTTTCCTCTCCTGGGGTTTGGGGGTTCCGGATAGGAGTCATGAGATGGGGTCCCAGTGGATATGCAGAGTCACCTGTAAGGTAAAAGACAGGAGGATGTTAGTCATGCATGTGCCCCTTGTAATGTGTGCATCATGGGGGGGGTACAGTCATGCCTGCCACCCATGTCACTCACCAACCAGCCAGGTGGCCCCATACACGTTCTGATCGAATTCCATTCGGATGTGGCATTGATTGTAAATGTAGCTGTCATGGCTGGACCCTGGGTGTTTGGCACGGACGTGCCATATAAGGCCTTGGGCATCGACTATCACCTGTACGTTGATGGAATGCCAATGCTTCCGATTGCGGTACGTGTGCTCTGTCTCCTGGGGGGGCTGGAGTGCCACATGTGTGCAATCAATGGCCCCCACGGTGTGTGGGAATCTGGCAATTCTGTAGAAATCTGTCATTGCCTTCAGCCGCAGGTCCTCAGTGGTGGGTTTGATGATTTGGTTGGCCATGCGTCTGAGGATTGCAGGGACAACCTGGTGCACACATCTGCTCATGGAGGATTGTGACATCCCAGCCACCACTCCACTTGTACGCTGAAAAGAGCCACTGGCAAGGAAATGGAGTGTTGCCATGACCTTGACCAGTGGCTGCACTGCATGTGAGCGTTGTGTTGGGCTGGTGATGTCCTCCTGCAGGGTTGTGGTTAATTCCAGGATGGCATGAGGGGTGAATCTGAAGATGCGATACACCTCACAATCACTCATGCCAAACACTACTATGCGGGTGCGGTATATCCTCTCCCGTGCCATCCTCCGTGCCCTCCTCCTTCTTTGCTCCTCTAAAGTCAGTAGTATAGCTATGCGCGACGATGCCCCTGGCATGTTGGCATACAGATTGTTGTGTAACACGTGTGACTGCTGAGCTCCTCACTAACAGTGTTGCTTTATCTGACATGTAGACGATTTTTCTCTTTTTAGACCAGCTTTTATATGGTCTAATTTTAGACAGGACATTTTGCTGTTGCGCACACTGCGTAGCCTGCGCTGCCCCAACGTTCTTTTGTGGATCCCCGTAAGTCCCTCATTAGCATATTTGACTAGCAAATCAATGGTCTGTCTAGTGCAGTTTTGCGCGGACGGATGCGCCTGTCTAACGAAATTACACCGGACAAAAAAAAAGTAGATTTCTTGCGTATCTCGCTTTGGGGATGCCATGCATCGAAACGCACGCGCACATTTAGACTTACGCACGCGCATCTCCTGTTGCGCAGGCGTAATCGCTCTGTGAATCTGGGCCAATATTTTTTACTTTTTGCTGTAATAAATATCCCATTAAAAAAAGTTTAGTCGGATACGTATTCTTCTGCATATTTTTGGTAAAAAAAACGCAATAAGCGTATAGTGATTGGTTGCGCAAAAGTTATAACGCCTACAAAATAGCGGATAGAATTATTACTTTTTTTATTCTTTTTTTTTATTAGTAATGGCGGCGATCTGCGATTTTTGTTTATTTTTGTCTGCGATATTACGGCGGACACATTGGACACTTTTTGGTACCATTCACATTTATTCAGCGAACAATGCTATAAAAATGCACTGATTACTGTATAAATGTGACTGGTAGGGAAGGGGTTAACACTAGGGGGCATCAAGGCGTTAAATATGTTCCCTAGGGAGTGATTCTTACTGTGGGGGGAGGGGACTGACTGGGGGAGATGACCGATGGTTGTCCCTATGTACAAGGGACATACCATTGGTCTCCCCTCCCTAACAGGATGCGAGTGCCAGGCACCTGCGATCGGCAGTGACAGAGCAGGGGCGTGGAGCTCTGTGTGTGTGTAAACACAGAGCTCCACGTCCCTGCTCTGTCACTGCCGATCGCAGGTGCCTCGCGGGACATCGTGGCCACCAGGCACTTGCATCGGCACCGGCACCAGTGGCGCGCGGACAGAGGCCGTATATTGACGGCCTCCCGGCAGATCAGAGCAACCTTGCGGCCGTAAATAGTCGGCCGCAGGATGGCAAGTGGTTAAATTAAATGAATGTAAGTCTAATGCCCCATACACACGTTCGGAATTTCCAATGGCCTAAAATCTGATGGAATTTTTCGTCTGAATTCCGTCTTGCTGTCTTGCATACACACTGTCAGACCAAATTTCGACCGTCCAAAACGCGGTGATGTAAAACACTACGACGAGATGAGAAAAATGAAGTTCAATGCTTCTGAGCATGCGTCGACTTGATTCTGAGAATGCGTGGGTTTTTTCTCCTTTGGAGTTGCACACAGACGATAGGAATTTCCTATCGTTTTTTTCCCTATCGGAAAAAAATAAAACATATTCTATTTCTAAACACCAATGGAAAAAAGTCAGATGGGGGCCACACACGATCATCAGGCCATTTAAATTTTTTCATCGGAAATTCCGATCGTGTGTACGCGGCATAAAAATGTTGATTAACCACTTCAGCCCCGGAAGGTTTCCCCCTTCATTACCAGGCCATTTATTGTGCTATGGCACTGCGCAACTGACAATTGCGACGCTGTACCCAAACAAAATTTCCAACCTTTTTTCCCAAAAAATAGAACTTTCTTTTGGTGGTATTTGATCACCTCTACTGTTTTTATTTTTTGCGCTATAAACAAAAAAAAGCCTGACAATTTTGAAAAAACAAAACAATATTTTGTACCTTCTGTTATAAAAAACATATCCAATAAAAAAAACAAAAAAAATGTATCTAATTTATTCATCAATTTAGGCCAATATGTATTCTGCTACATATTTTTAGTAAAAAAAAAACAAAAAAAACAATAAGAGTATATTGATTGGTTTGCGCAAAAGTTATAGCGTCTACAAACTATTTTTTGCGCTATAAACAAAAAAAGCCTGACAATTTTGAAAAAAAAAAAATATATATTTTGTACCTTCTGCTATAGAAAAATAAATGTAATTAATCAAATTTATTCATCAATTTAGGCCCAAAAAAATCCCAATAAGCGTATATTGATTGGTTTGCGCAAAAGTTATAGGCCCAGATTCAGAGAGAATTAGATTATCGTAGCGTATCAGAAATACACTACGCCGCCGTTTTTTACCTGGCTCTACGTGGAATCCAGGTAGATTTTGTCCAGTAAACGACGGCGGCGTAGTGTATTTCTCCCGTCGCAATCCATCTACACGAGTAGGGGGCGTGAAGGATTTAAAATAGGCGCGTTCCCGCGGCGATCGAACTGCGCATGCTCCGTTCGCAAATTTCCCGCCGTGCATTGCGCGAAATCACGTTGTTACGTCATTCGTTGTTTGAGTAGCATCGTTTATGGACATTTCTATTCCCGAACGAGTTACGTAAAAAAAAAAAAATGAAATTCGACGCGGGAACGACGGCCATACTTAACATGGGCTACGCACCGTTAGACCAGCAAAAAGCTGGTCTAACAGTACGTAAAAAAAAAACAGACGTAAGCGATTGCGAAGACCGCTCGTATCTTCGTGGATCGCCGTAAAAACACATTTGCATATTCCGACGCATCAAAACGACGCAAACTCCTCCCAGCGGCCGCAAAAATATTTCAGCGTAGATCCGAAGGCTTACGAAGACGTAAGCCTCTCGGATCGAAGCCCGAAGCCGCCGTATCATGATTTGAGGATTCAAACTAGTGATACGGCTCGCAAAATTTGAAATTACTCCTGTCTAACACCAGTTAGACAGGCGTAATTGCTCTATGAATCTGGGCCATAGCGTCTATGAGATATTTTTATAGGAAATCTTTTTTTTTTTTTTACTAGTAATGGAGGTGATTTTTTAGCAGGACTACGACATTGTGGCAGACAAAATGGACACCCAACTGACAGCTTTGACACTTTTTGTGGACCAGTGACAAACTTTTTGTGGACTCCTGAAGGGACAAACTCCAAAATTTTTGGTGTACGGGAACTGAACAAACAATTTTCGTTTTAATGTGTACTGTTTTCATATGATTTTCCTACAAGAAAAAATCAGAAAAGAAAGACTGTGTGTGATCAGATACAATAAACCACAAAAAAACAGCCTTTGTCGTGCGAAAATTTTCGTACAAATTTTCTTTCATCGGTTCCAATTTGCTGTGAGTCAACAAGGAAAATCGGACGATCGTTCGCCAGATTTTCTTATAGTGTGTACCCCACTTTAGATGTATATTTGTTATATATAGACAATATTGTGATAACTTGATGCTCGCAACCAGGGGCGGACTGACCATTGAGTCACTCGGGCACTGCCCGAGGGCCCCATGCCACTAGGGGGCCCCATCAGGGTTGCCAGGCTCAGTAAAACCAGGGACAGTATGTAAAAATCTATGTTTTTTTTACATCTGTCCCTGATATGTCCGAAACCAACATGCTTTTGATGTGAAAATCCTGAGATTTTAGCTGCCCTGCCTCTGTACTGCCTCCTGGCGTGGTGCCCATCTGTAAGCCCAGGGGCCCCATAATCTTCTATTGCCCGGGGGCCCCATGAGTTGTCAGTCCGCCCCTGCTCGCAACCCGGATCTCTTCTCCGTGAAAGCCCCCACCCCCCGCAGGAACAGCGGACCCGATCGGCGATGGTGTCCCCTGATCGGGTCACAAAGAGGAAGAATGGGGAGAGGTAAGTGTAAATAAACCTCTCCCCGTGCTTCGTAGTGAGCCTGTCACTGATCGTCTGTTCCCTGTCATAGGGAATGACGATCAGTAAGAATCACTACCTTAGGGCACACTTAACCCCTACAGCACCCCCTCCTGGTTAACCCCTTCACTGCCAGTGTCATTTTGACAGTAATCAGTGCATTGTTATAGCACTGTTCGCTGCAAAAATTACAATGGTCCCAAAATAGTGTCCGATGTGTCTGCCATAACGTTGCAGTCACGCTAAAGATTGCTGATCGCCGCCATTACTAGGAAAAAATATATTAATAAAAATGCAATAAAACTATCCCCTATTTGTCGACACTATAAATTTTGCGCAAATCAATCAATAAATGCGCATATGTAGAAGAATACGTATCAGCCTAAACTGAGGAAAAAAACATTTTTTTTAATTTCTTTTTTGGGGATATTTATTATAGCAAAAAGTAAAAAATATTGAATTTTTTTCAAAATTGTTGCTATATTTTTGTTTATAGTGCAAGAAAAAAAATGCAGAGGTGATCAAATACCACCAAAAGAAAGCTCTATTTGTGCGGAGAAAAGGACGCCAATTTTGTTTGGGAAACACATCGCACGACTGCACAATTGTCTGTTAAAGCGACGCAGTGCGAAATCGCAAAAAGGGGCCAGGTCCTTTAGCTGCATTTTGGTCCAGGGCTTAAGTGGTTAATGAAAGCATAACTGGACTAAAGGACATTCATCTAATTTCTGACAACTTTTAGCCAGGCTGGTTTCAAGGACTCTTGTTGCCTATTCACCGAGGTAAGATGTTCTTTTCCCCTTGATGACACTGTAGGTCAAACAAAGTGAGATTATGATGTCCCACGGCACTGATATTAGGACTCATGGGGAATGTCATAGTAAATTAAATCGTACAGAAGGATATCTCCTCTGATTTTATGTTTTTAACTGCTTCAGCCACGGAAGATTTTACCCCCTTCCCGACCAGAGCACTTTTTACAATTCGGCACTGCGTCGCTTTAACTGACAATTGCGTGGTTGTTCAATGCTGTACCCAAACAAAATTTGCGTCCCTTCTTCCCCACATATAGAGCTTTCTTTTTGTGGCATTTGGTCACCTCTGAGGTTTTTATTTTTGGAGCTATAAACAGAAAAATAGCGACATTTTTTACTTTTTGTATCCCCTAAAAAAAAAATGTAAAAAAAAAAATGTCTTCATCGGTTTAGGCAGATATGTATTCTTCTACATATTTTTCGTAAAAAAAAAAAAAAATGCAAAATTTGTATATTGATTGGTTTGCGCAAAAGTTATAGCATCCACAAACAAATTTTTTAATGCCGATGATCTGCGTTTAGCGGTTTTGCAAGAGACAGATCGGACACCTTTGACACATTTTTGGGATCATTGACATTTATAAATGCCATATAAAAATGCACTGATTACTGTGTAAATGTCACTGGTAAGAAAGGGGTTAACACTAGGGGGTGATCAAGGGGTTAATTGTGTGTTCCCTCACTGTGTTCTAACTGTGTGGGTATTGGACAGCAGGAGTCCAAATAGGAGTAGGAGAGGAAACATGATATTATCCCCACCAAACTGCTAAAGGAATGCGCCGACATCCTGGCGCCTTCTATCACGCAGCTTATTAACCAATCTTTCAGGGAGGGCATAGTGCCCTCCCAGTTGAAGGAGGGCATAATTCGACCCATTTTGAAGAATCCCACCCTGGACCCCAAGGACCCAGTCCACCGCCGTCCCATAACAGGCCTACATGTTCTCTCCAAGGTAATGGAGAAAGTAGTGGTACAACAGCTGCAACAGCATCTGGATACCCACAACCTACTTGATCCATTTCAATCGTGATTCCGGCCCGGACACGGGACGGAAACAGCATTGCTCAAGATATGGGACGACACTCTTGAGGCCACAGACGAAGGAGAATCTTGTCTTCTGGTTCTGTTGGACCTAAGCGCAGCCTTCAACACAGTAGACCACAAGCTTTTATTGACTCGGCTAACCGAAGTAGCCAAAGTCGCAGAAGGCGATTTAGGGTCCTTTCACATGGAGCGGACCGTTTTTCGGTCCGCTCCCTGCGTGTCCGTCGGCTCAGCGGGCATCCCCGCTGTGCTGTCGGCGGACAGGGCTGTCCCCGCACACCGTGCAGGGACCGCCCTGTCTCTCCTCCGCTCTCCCCTATGGGGAATCGGATGAATACAGACCGTGTGTCCGTATTCATCCGATCCGGTCTGCCGGACGGAAGAAAAATAGGGTTTTCTTCCGTCCGAAAAACCGGATCCAGACGGACGCGCATCTTTGCGGACGTTAGCACATGCATCATCCGCTAACGGACGCGATCCCTTAGGGATGCATTACAAGTCCGTTTACGGACTTGTAAAAATGGACGAACGGAGGCGGACGTCTGAAAGGGGCCTTATCTTGGTTCTCCTCTTTTTTGGAAAACCGATCGCAAATAGTGAAGTTAGGACCGTTCACTTCTGAAAAACGCACATTATCGTGCGGAGTCCCTCAAGGATCCCCTCTGTCGCCAGTGTTATTCAACATCTACCTTCGTCCTCTTTTTGAAATCATCAGCAGCCAAAAACTGCTCTATCACTCATATGCAGACGATACGCAACTGTATTTCCACATTTGCAATAAAAAGGATCATCACCTCAATCTAGAGACTTGTCTCTCTTTGATAGAGGACTGGATGACAAAGAGTTACCTTAAACTCAACGGAGCGAAAACAGAACTTCTCCTGTTTCACGCCAAGCGTATGAATCAACCTGCAACAACTTGGACCCCCCCGCCAATTCTGGGCAAAATCATCACCCCTAGCACCAAAGTCAAAAGTCTCGGGGTCATCTTCGACTCCTACTTGACAATGGACGCACAAATAGGGTCAGTAGTCAGTGGATCTCACCATCTGCTGCGCCTACTACGCAGACTTAGGCCTCGTACACACTATCGGACATATCCGATGAAAACGGTCCGCGGACCATTTCCATCGGATATGTCCGATCGGGAGTTTGATCCGATGGCGTGTACACACCATCGGATCAAATTCCCCGCCGCCGGACGGCGCGGTGACGTGTCGGTGACGCGGCGGTTACGTTGACGCCGCCACGTCACCGCCACGTCACCGCACCAGGAAGTTAAACACTTCCGCGCATGCGCCGAATCCATTCGGCGGCGGCGCGGCGGCGGTGGGGGACGACATGTCTGCTGGTAAGTGTACTAACCAGCAGACATGTCGGGCGGACAGATTCCCACCGGATAGATTTCAAAGCATGCTTTGAAATCTGTCGGGTGGACAAATCTGTCCGCTAGCCCATACACATGAGCGGAGATGTCTGCTGAAACGGTCCATTCCTTTTATTCCCAAAGAAGACATAGCGGTCGTGGTAGGAGCAATTGTAAACTCAAGATTGGACTATGCAAATGCCCTTTACCTCGGACTCCCCAAGTACCAAATCGCTCGTCTACAAGTCAATTTCCCCTTCACTGAGAACCCTTCATTGGTTACCAGTGAAAGACAGAATCACTTTTAAAGCACTCTGTCTAACGCATAGATGTATTCATGGGAATGCTCACCATTATTTATGCGAAAAAATAAAAGCTCATAATCCCAATCGCGTTCTGCGACCCACCAATCAAAATCTACTCCAGATACCGAAAGCCAACTACAAGTCCAAAGGAGATAGAAGATTTGCGGTCCAAGGTCCCAGACTATGGAACGCTTCGCCAACCAGCAGTCGGTTGGAGGAGAACCACTTAGTATTCAGGAGAAAGATCAAGACTCATCTCTTTTGATACCAAAGGAGACAGGAACAACAAGCGCCCAGAGGCGATTTAGTTCGCATGTGTCGCGCTATATACGTTTTCATTCATTCATTCATTCAAACATGGGGTTAATTGTGTGTTCTCTAACTGTGTGGGTATTGGACAGTAGGAGTCCAAATAGGAGTAGGAGAGGAAACATGTTGCTGTTCCTACATAGTAGGAACAAACGACATGTCTCCTCTCCTCTAACAGCACATGGAGTTGTGTGTTTACACACACAAATCCCCGTGCTGGCACTCATGCACGCAACCGCGCGTAATCGGCGGCAACTGCGGCCGCCGGCCATGCACATCAGGTGCTCCGCCGTGCAGTGCACCCTCTGTCAGCTCTTAAAGGAACCCTATACATGTACAGGGTTTCGTGCCGGGGAGCCATTCTGCCCCGTATATAGACGTGAGATGGTCGGGAACCAGTTAAGAATTTGGAAATAATCAGGGAAAGATACCTTAAAGGGTATGGAGAAAAATGTGGCCCGCTGGAAACAAGGGGGCGTGGTCAATATAATGGGTGTGGCTTTAAGTCTCACAACTTTTCTCCTATGCTTTTGGTTTCCGGCAAAATAGGGCCTGGACCCCATTGTTGGTGTCAGTGGGAATAGAGTAAGCCCCATATACAGTAATTGCTGTTAGCGGGAGGGATATAAGCTGCACAAAGGCGACTGTAGAAAAAAAAAATAAGCCCTGTATACAGTAGTTAGTGTTAGTGAGTAAAATAACTCTTATATCTGTGTCATTGGAATAAAATAGGACCCATAAAGTTAGTTAGTGGGATAAACAAACGTCTTTATCTGCCTCAGTGGGATAATATAGCCCCATCGTTGGTGACAGACAGTGGGTTAGAATACTGTAAGTACCATTGTTGGTGTCAGTCGGATAAATTTACCCTGTATCATTAGTGTTAGTGGGATAAAATAACCCATATATTGGTATCAGTGGAATAAAGAAATACTGTATAATATTAATAATAATGTTAGCGTTAGTCAGATAAAAAAGCTTTTATATCGGTATCATTGAGATAAAATAAGCCCCTTTGATGGTGTCAATGGAAAGCATAAGCCCCATAATTTATATTATTGGGATAAAATCATTGGTGTCAGAGGAAGAACCTAATGGCCCGTACACACGATTGGATTTCCAGTCGGAATAAACTCAGATGGGTTTTTCCGACGGAATTCTGCTCAAGCTGTCTTGCATGCACACGGACACATCAAATTCCGACTGTCGAAAATGCGGTGACGTACAACACTATGACGAACCTAGAATGACGAAGTTCAGTGCTTTCCGAGCATGCGTCAAATTGTTTCTGAGCATGCATGTTTTTTTTCTCAGTCTCAATTCCATACAGACAAACATAATTTCCATCGTAAAAAATCTTCTCTTTCTAAGTGTGTAGGAATTTCCGACGGGAAAAGTCCGATGGGGCATACACACCCGGAGGAGCCGCTGGTTGATTTGGGATCTACTCTCTCTTGGTTTGGCTCACCCCTCTTTAAATAGCTCGAACCCTTCCTTGACACATCAGAAGTCTGGTGGGTGTATTGTAACCCCTGTTTGACTAGGGGGATACAATGACAGGCATACAATATTCAATAGCAATATAGCAACAGTACTACCTGAATTTTGGATGGTCCCTCCAGACAAGAAGAATACACTTCACACAGTATTATATTCAAATCAAAATGGGTGAGTTTACTTCATGAACATTCAAAAGAACAAGCATAAGTTTAAATCAGCAAATTAATAGTTGCTATGCAACAACGCAATATGATTTCGCAAGGGCCCTTGCAGAAATCAACAAAAGGACACTAATGAATAAAACAGATCTATGGTAAAGAATGGTACCATTCAGCCAAACTAAAGTGAAACAGTCTGTGCTCATGAGCTCCCTCTAGCGACCGAGTCTGCATGCAGCTAAAGTCCACGTTGCGGCCGGGTGGTGCACGTTAAATTTGTAATCCACAAGGAACAGGTAATAAAGGAAAATCAATCCAGTAAAGTGTAATGAACATCAACATTGGTGAGCTGATCGCTGGCCAGCGTCAGTCACGTCTGTATAAACACTATGGGCCAGATTCAGGAACAGTTAGACTGGCGGATCCAGTGATCCGCCAGCCTAACTGTGACTTTAAGCCGGCGTTTCTGTTTTCTGTAACCAGAAAACAAGAAACGCCGGGTTGAAGCTCCGATGCGAGCAGCGTAACTGAGTTTCACCATCGCATCGTTACTTCAACTTAAAAATGGCGCCGGGGGCGTTCCCGCCGATTTCCGCTCAAAAAATATGTTAATGAGCGGAAATCGGCAATTCACGATCGAATTCCGGCGCGACGCAGTGACGTTACGACGTTTCCGGACGGGATACGCGGCGCATAGTTATACCTACATGGGGTTGGAATATCCTATGTTAGGTATAGGCGTCGTCATCGCGTCGGAAAAAAAAAAAAAAACATTGCTTGCTTAAAACGTTCATGAATGGGAATGTGACGTCATTGACGTTCATTCACAGAATTTGGAGCATGCGCACGGGGATGTTTTGACACTCGACGCATGCGCAGTACGTTCGCGGCGGGAACGCGCTTCGTTTTAATACTACACGCCCCGTACCCGCCCAATTTGAATTCCGCCGGCTCATTTGCGATGCGCTGCCGCAACTTTAGGAGCAAGTGCTTCGTGAATGACAGCACTTGCTCCTAAAATTTCTGCAGCGTAACGCAAATGAGAAGCGTTACTCTGGAGCAAAGATGCTCCCATCTACCTGAATCTGGACCTATGAACAGTGAAAGGCCTCTAAGTTTAAGCTGGGGCCAAACAGAGGCGGCGGCCTGTGAAGTGGCAATGAATTGTCTGTCTAGAAAGAGAGAGTTAGAAGTTGACCATGTGCTCTCTCACCCGACAGGCCGATCCACATGGATTCCTCTGAGGGTGCGTCTGTAAATCGCTGCTCCACAGCACAAGGGCCCCGGACGAGGGCGTTCCACTGTTTCGGTTGTCATCTGGGCTGCCTCTTCGATCCCCGGGCACACTGGCTGGATGCTGGAGTCTGGCTTCCCTGCGGATGGCTGGGCTCTCAGTGAATCTAGACCCAGGCTTCTGGGCCTAGCAACACGGCTGTCTCTGTCAGCAGCTCCGCAGAGGAGAGAAGGCTGGTCCCGAGAGAGTGAACAGGTGCCACATCCTCTCCTTAAGTAACCTCCCCCACAAGTCTGTGCGGATGTGTCACATGTTCAAATCTCGCAGGGCATTGTGGGAATTGTAGTCTGTTTCTCCTCAGAGTCAATAGAGTCCATATCTCCCGCTACTGGTAATCCCACAATGCATAATTCCTCAACAATAACTTAATATGTACAAACGTGAATAAAGTTCCAGCGGAATAGGACCCCGCTACATGTGTGTACGCGGCATTAGTCTTATCATTGGTGTCAGTGGCATAAAATAAGCCCTATCATTGGTGTCAGAGGAAGAACCCAAGTCTTATCATTGCTGTCAGTGGTATAGCATACAGTATGTCGCATCAGTAGTGTCTGTGGCATAAAATAAGCCCCATCATTAAAGTGGATGTCAACCCACTCTCATCCTTTCTAAACCACTGCCATAGTTCTAATCTATAAGGATATATATACCTCCTGCATGTATCCTTATCTGTCAAATGTCTCCCCGCTGTCTGTTATAAGAACTGAAAAACTGCAGTTTCTGTGAGTGGATCTGTTGTCTGGAGTTCTGTGGGTGGAGTCGTGATGTCAGTAGACTCCCCGCCCTCCTCTACACTCCCCTTATCAACATGCATTTTTTCCTGTGTATTCCTTACACTAAATTCTGCTATGATCACTAACATCCAGTCAAAATCCAGAAAAGTAACCACATGACTTCAGAAAAGGAGCGGGGGTGGGAATTAAAAAATAATGCCTGTCTCCAGGCTGGTGCATGAGATATTATTATTATTATTATTGTACAGGATTTATATAGCGCCAACAGTTTACGCAGCGCTTTACATTAGGGAAGACAGTACATTCACAATACAAATCAATACAGGAGGGATCAGAGGGCCCTGCTCGTAAGAGCTTACAATCTAGATATGTAAATAACCTGTCACTCACGGCAAGGGGGCGGAACAGACTAAGGTTTTTCTCTGTAAGTCCGTTTTATTTCACTGAACAATAAAAGAGGATTGCTCAGAGCTGGATTAACTCTGTGTGGCAAGACTGGGCACAGATGATAGGAAATCGTATACTCTACATTGTGACATCAAAAAATAAAAAAGCCTTATAATTGCTGCCAAAAGAAGAAAATAAGTCTCATCATTGGTGTCAGCGGTATTAAAGAGGTCCCACTTTTGATGTATTTGGGATAAAATAAACCCTATCGTTGGTGTCAGTGGGAAAAAATAAGGCTCTTCATTGGTGTTAGTGGAATAAAATAAGTGCCATTGTTGGTGTCGTTGGGATAAAAAAAGTCCTATCGACGGTTTCTGTGGTGTAAAACAAGCCCCACCGTGGGTTTTCAGTTGCAAAGAATAAGCCCCATCATTGGTGATAGTAAAATAAAATAACCCCTTTATCGAGTCAGTAGGATAAAAAAAATTAAATTAAAAATAGTACAGTTGCGCTAAAATCAACCTAATTAAATAGCCTGTGAAAAAAGTGCTGGTGCAATGCTAAATATACATATAATTATATAAAAATATAAAAACCATCCAAAGGTGTATTGTTAACCACTTGGTTACTGCCCCATAGTCAAAAGACGTCATGTTTTTAAAGATGGATATCTCAGTAACGGCAGCAGCTGCTGCCACAACCGAGGTATCCATCTTTAGTGCCAACGGTCCTGTAAACGATAAGGGCAGTCTCAGCGGCAGATTCGCCGCGAGATCATCGTTATCAATGGCAGGAGAGGGGCCCCCCCTCCCGCCGCTCTCTCTGGCCCTCTGCCGCATACCGGAGCTGTCGGCAGCGGCGGAGGCGATCGGGTCCGTTCGGCAGCTGTGCGGGGATGCGTGTGAGGGAAAAATCGCCCCCACCCGTCCCCATTGCTCTCCTGGGCGGAAGTGACGTCAAAACGTCAGTCCCGCCCAGCGTTTTAAAGAAACATTATTTTTTTTCTGTCATTTGAAAAAATTACAGTTTAATTTTTTTTTTTCTTTTTTTGCATTTAAGTCTAAATATGAGATGTGAGGTCTTTTTGACCCCAGATCTCATATTTAAGAGGACCTGTCATGCTTTTTTCTATTACAAGGGATGTTTACATTCCTTGTAATAGGAATAAAAGTGATAATTTTTTTTTTTATTTCAGTGTAAAAAATTATAAACTAAATAAAAATAAGAAAACAAAAAAAAACATTTTTAAAACGCCCCGTCCCGACGAGCTTGCGCACAGAAGCGCCCGCATACGCGAGTAGCGCCCGCATATGAAAACTGTGTTCAAACCACACAAGTGAGGTATCGCCGCGATCGTTAGAGCGAGAGCAATAATTCTAGCTCTAGACCTCCTCTGTCACTCAAAAAATGCAACCTTTAGAATTTTTTAAACGTTGCCTATCGAGATTTTTAAGGGTAAAAGTTTGACGCCATGCCTCGAGCGGGCGCAATTTTTAAGCGTGACATGTTGGGTATCATTTTACTCGCCGTAACATTATCTTTCACAATATATAAAAAAATTGGGCAACATTTATTGTTGTCTTATTTTTCAATTCAAAAAAGTGTTTTTTTTCCCAAAAAAAGTGCGCTTGTAAGACCGCTGCGCAAATACGGTGTGACAAAAAGTATTGCAATGACTGCCATTTTATTCTCTAGGGTGTTAAAAAAAAAATATATATAATGTTTGGGGGTTTTAAGTAATTTTCTAGCAAAAAAAAACAGTTTTAGTCTCGTAAACACCGAATCTGAAAAACAGGCTCGGTAATCAAGTGGTTAAATAAATATCAAAGAGAAAGTATATAACGTCCATAAACAGGTGCAAATGAGCTGGTCTGATCATTAATTAATCACTGCAGATAGTTCCTGACATGCAGCATTCACTACTGATTGCAAGCTCAATATTGACAGATTCAGATGCTTGTTATAAAGGTTCCAGGAATGCTTCAGATATCACGGTTCTCAAATAAATCAGAAAGAATATGCAATACGCAATATGCTAATGCTGATTAACCATATAAGACCCGGACCATTATGCAGGTTAAGGACCTGGCCCCTTTTTGCGATTCGGCACTGTGGCGATTTAACTGACAATTGCGCGGTCGTGCGACGTGTTTTCCAAACAAAATTGGCGTCCTTTTTTTCCCAAAAATAGAGCTTCCTTTTGGTGGTATTTGATCACCTCTGCGGTTTTATTTTTTTGCGCTATAAACAAAAATAGACCGACAATTTTGAAAAAAAATTCATTTTTTTTTACTATAATATATATCTCCAAAAAATATATAAAAAAACATTTGTTTTCCTCAGTTTAGGCCGATACGTATTCTTCTACCTATTTTTGGTAAAAAAATCGCAATAAGCGTTTATCGATTGGTTTGCACAAAATTTATAGCGTTTACAAAATAGGGGATAGTTTTATGGCATTTTTATTAATAATTTTTTTTTTACTACTAATGGCGGTGATCAGCTATTTTTTTCGTGACTGCGACATAATGGCGGACACATCGGACAGTTTTGACACATTTTTGGGAAAAAAGTGCTAAAAAAATGCACTGATTACTGTGAAAATGACAATTGCAGTTTAGGAGTTAACCACTAGGGGGCGCTGAATGGGTTAAGTGTGACCTCATATGTGTTTCTAACTGTAGGGGGGCGGGGCTGGATGTGTGACGTCAGTGATCGTTTTTCCCTATATCAGGGAACAGACGATCACTGACATTGCCACAATGAAGAACGGGGAAGGTGTGTTTACACACACCTCTCCCCGTTCTTCAGCTCCTTTGACCTATTGCGGGACAACGGCGGGGATTGGGTCCACGGGTCCCGCGAGCATGTTAACGGAGCTTCGGACCGGGTCGCAAGCACGGCGCCGGTGGCGCACTCGCGAACCCACGGCTGGGCCTTAAAGAGACACGTATAGGTACGTGCTTGTGCCCAGCTGTGCCATTCTGCCATTCTGCCAACGTATATCGGCATGAAGGGGTCCTTAATTGGTTAATGAACTCTACAGTGTACATAGAACTCACATGCAGTCAGATAAAGAAGAGCGCATAGTACGATCAGATACGATACTGGGCTCCTCAGTCTCATCACTAGGGTCCTCTCCTACGCGTTGCATCACTTGACACGTGACTTTTTCAACGTATCATACCTTGAAAAAGTCACATGTCAAGTGAGGCAACGCGTAGGGGTTGTGGGTATCACATACAATACTGGGCTTCTCAGTCTCCTGGGTCTCGTCACTAGGCTCCTCCCGTACGTGTTGCCTCACTTGACACGTGACTTTTTCAAGGTATCATACCTTAAAAAAGTCACGTGTCAAGTGTCGCAACGCGTAGAGGAGGAGCCTAGTGACGAGACCCAGGAGACTGAGGAGACCAGTATTGTATCTGATCGTACTATGCGCTGTTCTTTATCTGACTGCATGTGAGTTCTATGTACACTGTAGAAGATCATTGATCAGCATATTGCGCCATTTTTATTCTTTCTGATTTATTTGAGAACCGTGATATCTGAAGCATTCCTGGAACCTTTATAACAAGCATCTGAATCCGTCAATATTGAGCTTGCAATCAGTAGTGAATGCTGCATGTCAGGAACTATCTGCAGTGATTAATTAATGATCAGACCAGCTCATTTGCACCTGTTTATGGACGTTATATACTTTCTCTTTGATATTTATTTAACAATACGCCTTTGGGTGGTTTTTATATAATTATATTTATATTTAGTATTCCACCAGCAATTTTTTCACAGGCGTGATTGCTATTTAATTAGGTTGATTTTAGCGCAACTGTATTATTTTTTATTTTATCTGTCACAGTGTCACACTATTATCTAGTTGCAGCTTTTATCATTGAATTTTCTATTTATTTTACTACACAGGTATTGGGTTCCTATTTGTCAATTTTTAGTTTGCCCCATCAAATGCCGCCAGTTTGCCCCATCAAATGCTGCCAGTTTGCCCCATCAAACACTGCCAGTTTGCCCCATCAAATGCCGCCAGTTTGCCCCATCAAACACTGCCAGTTTGCCCCATCAAATGCTGTCAGTTTGCCCCATCAAATGCTGCCGATTTGCCCCATCAAATGCCACCAGTTTGCCCCATCAAACACTGCCAGTTTGCCCCATCAAATGCCGCCAGTTTTCCCCATCAAACACTGCCAGTTTGCCCCATCAAATGCCGCCAGTTTGCCCCATCAAACACTGCCAGTTTGCCCCATCAAATGCTGTCAGTTTGCCCCATCAAATGCCACCAGTTTGCCCCATCAAACGCCGCCAGTTTGCCCCATCAAACGCTGTCAGTTTGCCCCATCAAACGCCTCCAGTTTGCCCCATCAAACGCCGCCAGTTTGCCCCATCAAATGCTGTCAGTTTTCCCCATCAAACGCCTCCAGTTTTCCCCATCAAACGCTGCCAGTTTTCCCCATCAAACGCCGCCAGTTTGCCCTATCAAGCGCTGCTTGTTTGCCCCATCAAATGCGGCCAATTTGCTCCATCAAATGCTGTCAGTTTGCCCCTCCGCCCGGCACTTACCTTTCTTGGTTCAGCGCCATCCTCCACCCAGTGTCCCCCTGTAGAAAATGCTCCAGCATCACTGGGAGTGGGCAATGCTTCAGGTTTGGTGGTTAATGGGAGTAAAAAAAAGTCTGTGGTTAGCAGGAGGAGTAATAATGCCCCAATATTGGTATTATTGGGAGGAATAGTGCTTCGTCATTGATTTCAATGGGAGGAATAGTTTACCATCATTGATGTCACTGAAAGGATAAGTGCTCCATTGTGGGTATGGTGCCCCATCATTAGTGTCAGATGGAAGAATAGTGCCCCATCTTTGGTATTAGTCAGAGGAATAGTGCTCCATCGTTAGTATAAGTTGAAGTAATAGTGCTCCATCTTTGGTGTCAATGGAAGGAATAATGCCCCATCATTGGTGTCAGTGGGAGGAATAATCCCCCATCATTGGCGACAATAGAAAGAATAGTGCCCAATTGTTAGTATTAGTGGGAGGTATAGTGCTCCATCTTTGGTGGCAATTGAAGGAATAGTGCACAATCATTGGTATAAGTGGGAGGAATAGTGCCCGTCATTAGTATTAGTTGGAGTAATAGAGCTCCATCTTTGGTGTCAATATAAGGAATAGTGCCTCATCATTGGTATTAGTGGGAGGAATAGTACCCCATCATTGGTATTAGTGGGAGGTATAGTGCTCCATCTTTGGTGGCAATTGAAGGAATAGTGCACAATCATTGGTATTAGTGGGAAGAATAGTGCCAGTCATTAGTATTAGTTGGAGTGATAGAGCTTCATCTTTGGTGTCAATAAAAGGAATAGTGCCCCATCATTGGTATTAGTGGGAGGAATAGTGCTCCATCATTGGTGTCAGTGGGAGGAATAGTGCCCCATCTTTGGTGTCAGTTGGAGTAATAGTGCCCCATCATTGGTATTAGTGGAAGAAATAGTGCCCCAATCTTTGGTGTCAGTTGGAGGAATAGTGCCCCATCATTGGTATTAGTGGGAGGAATAGTGCCCTATCTTTGGTTTCAGTGGGAGGAATAGTGCCCCATCTTTGGTGTCAGTTGGAGGAATAGTGCCCCATCATTGGTATTAGGGGAAGGAATAGTACCCCATCAATGATATTAGTGGGGGGAATAGTGTCCCATCATTGGTGTCAGTGGGAGGAATAGTACCCCATCATTGATATTAGTGGGAGGAATAAGTACCCCATTATTGATATAAGTGGAAGGAATCGTGCCCCATCGTTGGCGTCAGTGGGAGGAATAGTGCCCCATTGTTAGATTCAAATATTTTTTTACTGTGAAGTCCATGTTAACATTTGTTGAATTAGTTCTTTTGGAGAAAATAAACTTCACAAAACTGGATCTTTATGTCAGGAATCTCCCTAGGATACCCAGTGCTCATGCCATGGACATACAGGAATTTCCCGGATTTGCTGCGGCCGCCATATGAGATCCTTCAGCTACACATGGATCTTTTCTTAAAATCTGTCAAAACGGATCTTTAGTGAATATGTGTGCCCTGTGACTGTCAGGGCCAAGAAGAGTGACTGTTCAACTTTGACTTGTGCTCATTGTAGATCCTCTGCTGGACAGGACCCTGGCTGTGGCAGGAATGTAACTGAAGAGGTCATTCTAAACTGGAGTCAAAGGGTCACAGGGAAACATTGTCCGGGGGGCCAAGAAATGATGAGAAAACGTCTGCTTTAAAAACACAATGAATACTTGGCTAAATTATTTATAACCAGAGAGTTTATGGTGAGGTGGGCTGAAAGGAACCGAAAAACTCTCCACTAAACCTTTCAAATGAGAAATAAGCCCTTTCATTTTGGATCTTCGATTGGCGTTAGACAGGCAGACATTCAGAGGGCACTGCCATGCTTGGCATTACATTTCTATCAAAGTGCTTGGCATTCCCTTTTTTTTTTATCCAAGTATTTGCTATACAATTTTTATTTATTTTTTATCAAAGTCCAAAAAGATTACTTGTTCTTTTTGCCAATAGCAGTTTATAGGAGAATTTCACAATTTTCTTGCATAAATGGGTCTGCAGAATTTGATGGTTAGAATGAGCGAAGTTTACAGATTTCACGTTTTCAAAATTGTACCTAAATTTCTAAAGTTTTGCAAAAACCATGGCTAAATGCATTGGAGCCAATAAGGAAGATGCTGTTATTATTATAATACAGGATTTTCCCGACAACAAGGTTACATCGAACATTTGTTGTCGGAAATTCAGACCGTGTGTACGTAGCATAGGGGAAAACAGTGCAGTTACAATACAATTCAATACAGTAAAAGGCAAGATCGCAGCCGGGGGCAACAAAAGTGCAATAAAGGAGAGATGGGACTTTAAATGAAGCTCATTTTAATGTGCATAAACTTGTCAGTACTAGTGTTGAGCGGAATACGCCATATTCGATTTTGCGATATTTCACGAATATATAGAAGAATATTCATGAAATATTCGCTAATATCGAATATTCGTGATATTTTATCAAAAAAACAATATTGCGAAATTTCGCTAATGCGAATGTGAAATTGATTGCGAAATTCTCGTCAACACGCGAAAACTGAGATCATTTCCTGGATTACTAAACTAATATGCACTAAACACTAACTCTACTTACACAAACTTATATGACTAAACTAAAGCTAATTTTTTTTTTTTATATACACAAAACACAGAAGGGCAGAGAAAGTATTCGCGAATATTTGCATTACGAATATTCGGCAACATAAAAGGATCGCCTCAGCTACTCGGCCCAGGGTCTCTAATCATACCAGCAATGCTTTTAGACGTCAATGGAGATCACTAGGATGTGATCTGTTTTAAAAAAAAAATTGAAAAAATACGAATATTCGCAATATCGAATATTCACCGCGATATTCGATTTATTCGCGAATACTCGAATATGCAATATTCATTACGAATATTCGCAATGCGAATATTCGTGAGCAACACTAGTCAGTACTAGGTTTGCCACTTTGAAGTCGGCACCCGTATCAGGGGCCTACTTTGGAAGATGGTATGTCTTATTTTAGGCATAGGAAACATTCAAGTGAACATGTGTCTGCTGCATGATTTGATTTGCTGACCTGAGACCAGCTGGTGCTCAATTCTTTTTTTTTTGGGGGGGCGCAAACAAACCGAAAAAAACAAAAACATAAATTTCAGCCTCACTGTGCCCATCAAGCGCAGCTACTGTGCCCCTCAATTGCTGCCACTCTGCCCATCAAACACAGCCACTGTGCCCATCAATTTCCGCCAGTTTTCCCCAAAAATTGCCACCGGTTTGCCCCATCAAATGCCACCAGTTTTCCCCATCAAACGCCGCCAGTTTGCCCCATTAAATGCCACCAATTTGCCCCATCAAACGCTGCCAGTTTGTCCCATCAAATGCTGCCAATTTGCCCCATCAAACACTGCCAGTTTGCCCCATCAAATGCTGCCAGTTTGCCCCATCAAATGCTGCCGATTTGCCCAATCAAATGCCACCAGTTTGCCCCATCAAACCCCGCTAGTTTGCCCCATCAAACGCTGTCAGTTTGCCCCATTAAAATTTTGCGAAAACCATGGCTAAATGCATTGGAGCCAATAAGGAAGATGCTGTTATTATTATAATACAGGATTTTCCCGACAACAAGCTTACATCGAACATTTGTTGTCAGAAATTCAGACCGTGTGTACGTAGCATAGGGGAAAACAGTGCAGTTACAATACAATTCAATACAGTAAAAGGCAAGATCGCAGCCGGGGGCAACAAAAGTGCAATAAAGGAGAGATGGGACTTTAAATGAAGCTCATTTTAATGTGCATAAACTTGTCAGTACTAGGTTTGCCACTTTGAAGTCGGCACCCTTATCAGGGGCCTTTCTCTGTATATGCAATCCAATGTATGTTAAACTTGTTTGATGTGCTATATTATTAAATATTGTATATTCCACCACTGTATTCATTTTTGCCATCATGAGCTTCATTTAAAGTCCCATCTCTCCTTTTTTGCACTTTTGTTGCCCCCGGCTGCGATCTTGCCTTTTATTGTCAACAGACAGGGATGGAGGCACTCGCCCCTAACCAGGCTTGGCCTCATTTAAAGTCCCAATTCTCCCTCCCCCGCACTATTTCACAATTCAATACAGGAGGAATCTGGAGGCCCTGCTCGTTGGAACTTGCAATCAACGGGAGAGGGCCAAGTGATATAAAAGTTAATACCTGTGGGGGATGATCTGATGGAGAAAATAAATGTACAGTTGTTTGTTGAGGGCAGAATAGGCTTCTCTGAAAAGATGGGTTTTCAGAGATCGTCTAAAAGCAAACAGAGTAGAAGATAGTCAGACAGATTGGGGTAGGGAATTCCATAGGAATAGGGAGAGGCTCAGGAAAAGTCCTGGGGTGAGCAAGGGAGGAGATGATGAGGGACCTAGAGAGCAGGAGGTCTTGGGAGGAATGAAGAGACAGATTAGGTTGATATTTTGTGGATGGCTTTGTAAGTTGGTAGTATTGAAATCGTTGGTTGAGCGAAAGCCAGTGGGGGATTTACAGAGGGAAGTAGCAGACACTGAACGCTTGGTATGGTGGATGAGTCTTGCAGCAACCTGCATGATGGACTGAAGGGGGGACCAGTCTATGTAAAGGTAATCCAATAAGGAGAGAGTTGCAGTAGTCAAGGCGAGAGATGACCAGGGAGTGGACTTGGAGATATGCAGTGTCATTCAATCAATCTGCAAAGCTTGCCGCCTTAACCAACATCTCCAAAATATGCCCATTCCTAACCAATGACACTGCATATCATTGGAAGTGGGTAAGCGGCAGTGTGTGTCGTGGTGGAAGTCATCTTTTTCCCTATCACATTTTTTGGGTGCATCGTTTGTCAGCTTCACAACAATCTTTCGTTTTTCATTTGATGGACTTCATTTAAAATTTTATTTTTTACTATTTATTCGCTAACCACTTAAGACCCGGACCAATACGCTGGTAAATGACCCAAGGTGTTTTTGCGATTCGGCACTGCGTCGCTTTAACAGACAATTGAGCGGTCGTGCGACGTGGCTCCCAAACAAAATTTGCGTCCTTTTCTTCCCACAAATAGAGCTTTCTTTTGGTGGTATTTGATCACCTCTGCGATTTTTATTTTTTGCGCTATATACAAAAATAGAGCGACATTTTTGAAAAAAAAACACTATTTTTTACTTTTTGTTAAAAAAAAAATCAAATAAACTAAATTTTAGTCAAACATTTAGGCCAAAATTTATTTAGCCACATGTCTTTAGTAAAAAAAAAAATCGCAATAAAAAAAAATAGCTACCTAGCGGGAACAGCGGCACTAATACAGCGATCAGAAAAATGATCGCTTAGTGACGCTGGCAATAGGGAGTGAAAGGGTTAACTAGGGCGGTGATCAGGGGGTTAAAACTTTATTAGGGGGGGTGGGGGGGCTATCCTGAACCTAACACTAACTGTTTTTTACACTGCCTGTCACACTGACACTAAATGCAGTGATTAAATCACTGCATTCAGTGACACTGTGACAGGGGGTGGGGGGGGCGATCACAAGGGGTTAATATGCCTATGTGAGTGTGTGTCAGTGTTGTGTTGGTGCACACTTACTTGTGATGTCTTCTCTCATCAGCAGCGCTGGGAAACAGCGCTGCGATGAGAGAATACATCATTTCCTCCTTCCTGTGTAAACACAGGAGGAGGAAGTGACAGGCTGGGAGCGCGCTCCCATTGGCTGGGAGCGATCGCGGGGGGGGCGGATATCACGGACATCCGCCCGCAGATCCCGGATCGCTCCCAGAGGTAGGGGGACCCCCGCATGCCTCGGAGGGGGTCCCGATGGGACCCCCGAACCGCACTCAGGCGGGGACGTAAATTTACGCCCTTGTGCCTGTACGTGCCATTCTGTGGCCGTATATGTGCGTGCGGGGGTCCTTAAGTGGTTAAAGAGTCTAGCGCAACTTAATTTTTTAAAGGTGTATGTTGTGTGTGTATCTCACAAGAAGTTGCAGCTTGTTTTTTCACATTGTTTATTTTGAATTTATATAAAAAAAAAATGATAGCGCAGTAATTTACTTTCTTTATAATCGGGTCAGATACACCTCCTCTTTTCCGCAGTGTAAGATTTACCTTCACTTCCTGTCCCATAGCCAAACAGGAAGTGAAAGGGGTTGTAAAGGAAAAAAAAAAATGCCTAAAATGAATGTCTGCAAGGTAGACAGATATAATAGTGTAATGTTTCTGTTAAAAAACAAGTAAATATCTAATAAATTCCTTTATCTATATCACCTCCGGCGTTCTAGTTTCTGTTCTCTTATTCAATTCCTGGTTTGCGGCGCTCGTTCATGTAAGAACTACATTTCCCAGGATGAATTGCGGCACGCCCAGTAATTCACACCTCCTTGAAGTCTCTAACACGTAGAGAGCGTCCTGCCGCACAGATGTAGTTCCCAGGAGGGGGCGAGCACGTCACTGACCACTGCAGTAAAGTCTCCCTTCACGGTGGTCAGTACAATCAGACAAGAAGGAAGTGAACAGAACAGAGAAGAAATAGAGCAACTTCTGAGCAAAAACGAACAATGAGGAAGTGAAAAGAAGAATGTCTGTATGTAAAGGATACTTATTATGAAAAAAAAAATGTTTTCCTTTACAACCCCTTTAAGGGAATCCCTTGGGGATCCCCAGGCCACCAGAACTAGTGTTCCCATTGGAAGATTCCCCCTCCACTTTTCTGGGGACAACCCAAAATTTGGGCTTTCCTTTTACTTTCAATTTCAATGGTGATAGTTAACAGGACAAATAGAGAGGGTGAATCTCCCTAAAGGGGGCACAGATAGCAATAAAAACTGACACATCTTCAATCCCTCTCCACGCTATCCAAAACTAAAGAGAACGTTTTGCCTTTAGTTATACTTTAAGAAACGCCTTAATCCACGCCTTTGGTCCACGTGACTGTACTCTTCGTCGGTTCTCTTTCTACTTATCCAACCGCACCTTTAGCGTTACTTATGCCCCCCCCCCCCCACACACGATTGGAATTTCTGATGGAAAAAGTCCAACGGGGGTTTACAGTTTTAAATTCTCCTCTCCTATTCCTTCCTGTCCGGTTCCCCCATGAGGTTCTGTTCTTGGGCCTCTCCTATTCTCGATCTACACTTCCTCCCTGGGTCAGTTATAAGCCTCTCATGGCTTCCAACACCATTTCTATGATGGCAACAACTAAATGTATCTCTCTAGCCCTCAGCTCCCTCCTTCAGTCTCCTTACATATCACTAATTTACTAACAGACATATCAACCTGGATGTCACACCTTTTCCTCAACTTCTATCTATCCAAAACCAAGCTCATAATATTTCCACCCCCATATGCCCCTCCCCCTGATCTGTCAAGATTGATGGCACAACTATTAACCCGGCCATCACCATATGCCAAAGTTCCAGGTGTAATCCTGGACTCTAAACTCTCCTTTCGGCCCCACATCCAATCAATGTCCAAAGCGTGCCGCCTCAACCTCCAAAATATGACCATTCATAACCAATGACACTGCAAATCATTGGAAGTCGGTAAGCAGCAGTGTGTGTAGTGGAGATCACGGAAGATCACAAGCACTTTTGGCTTAATAACCAGGCCAGGCCTTTGGTACACACAGCAATGGTCTCAGCGTCTTCCTGGATAACAGCACTCAAAGGTACATATTGCTATATGATCCAATTAAGTTGAATATATAATGCATAAATACAAGCTGGCCGGCTCTTCCAATGCAGCCTGCCACTCCAGGAACCTGCGTGAACGGGGTGACATCAGCATGTCGCTCCTCCCTATGTGTTCCATCAGAACTGACTTCGTCCAGGGGCACCGCGTAGGAAGGAGCGACGTGCTGACGTCACCGGGTTCATGCATGCCCTGGAGTGACGGCCTGCATTGGAAGAGCCGCCTGGCTTGTGTTTTTATGCTTTATATATTCGACTTGATTGCATTGTATGGCAATATGTACCTTTGAGTGGTATTATCCAGAAAGACGCTGAAACTATTGCTGTGTGTACCCAAGGCCCGGGCTGGGTATTAAGCCGAAAGTGCTTGTGATCTCCCATGACATGTGATCATTGGAGCAGTGTGTGTAGTGGTGGGAGTCATCTTTTTCCCTATCACATTCTTTGGGTGCATCGTTTGTCAGCTTCACAACAATCTTTCGTTTTTGTATCTGACCAGATCTCTTAGATCAGGGGTATCTAAACTTTTCAAACAAAGGGCCACTTCATTGTCCTTCAGACTTTAGGAGGGCCGGATTGTGGCCAACGGGGGCAGAAAATGTCCCGACCCAGCACCGGTGAGAATAAATATGGCCTCACTGTTGGTGCTTAGTAGGAGGAGTAGGGCCCCTATTAGTAGGAGGAATAGTATCCCATCATTGATATCAGTAGAATAAATAGTTGCCCCTTATTGGTGTCAGTGGGAGGAATAGGGCCTTATATCAGTTAAAGGAATAGTGCCCCAAGGGTCGCATAAAGGCTAGCAAAGGGCCACATCTGGCCCTCGGGCCACAGTTTGGAGACCCATGTCTTAGATTATAGAGAGAACTAGAGAACATGACCACAAGCTGGTGACTGCACAGTGATAATTTAAGATTACAATTACTTCCAGGAATATAAAGATATGACTATGAAAACAGAGGTTGTCAGAACAATGTCTGGCTGGCTGATTATCCATTTCTGTGACTTCAATAGGACTGTAATTATTAGCTGTACAGCAGCGAGCTGCTTGTACATCAACAAGGACCCCCTCCAGCTGTCAAGGAGCTAGAAATTCCTCCATACTCTGCGGGCACTTCACACTTATCAATGATTTTATGACGTCTGGTTTGGTTAAACAGCCGCCCCATTGAAACATAATTGAAAGATGACCCGAAAAATGCAGAGAAAAAATGAACAGATTGCTGACCTGAAGATGACCCAGCCGGGATACTTCCCTTAGGTCAGCTCCTTGAAGACGAGAGGTCATACCCATCATAAGTGTATAAGGGGTGAAATGCTTTCAGTAAGCTGGGATCAAGAAACCAATTGAACAGATCACAGAGGTCAGAACTGGAAACGGAGAGTGGTCATTGTGGATTGTCAGCCTCAAAGACAGGTGCTCCTGGGGATGGTCGGGGATTCCTGGATATTAGACACAATGCAGGCAAAACAGTAGCAGCCTTTGGGAAAAAAATAAATCATACCATAAATTTCGTAAGCTCCAGACAAGAAGTAAAATCAGTGAGCTACTGCAGCTTCCTCTAGTCTCCTGGATATTGATTTGTATGTAATACGTTGTTATGTTTAGGATGTTCTGATATGTGCTTTCTGGGGGGAGCTACAACTTCTTCTCAAATGCAGTGGCGGCTGGTACTCAGTTATTTTTTTTGGGGTGGGCGCAAACAAACTGAAAAAAGAAAAAAAACTTGCAGGCACTGTGCCCATTAAATGCAGCTACTGTGCCCATCAATTGCCACCACTCTGCCATCAAACGCAGCTACTGTGCCATCAAACACGGCCACTGTGCCATGAAACTTAGCCACTGTGCCCATCAAACGCAGTAACTGTGCCATCAATTGCCACCACTGTGCCCATCAAAAGCAGCCACTGTACCCATCAATTGCCGCTACTGTGCCCATCAACTGCTGCCAGTGTGCTCACAATTGACACTACTGTGACCATCAATTGCTGCCAGTGTGCTCATCAATTGCCACTACTGTGTCCATCAATTGCTGCCAGTGTGCTCATCAATTGCCACTACTGTGTCCATCAATTGCTGCCAGTGTGCCCATTATTAGCCGCTACTGTGCCCATCAAATGCTGCCAGTATGCATCCCCCACCCGCCCGGCACTTACCTGTCTCATTGGGGCAGTAGGTCATGGTCCTTCACGCTCCTCATTCCTCAATGTCTTCTCCCGTCCTCTCCTCCCATCCTCGGCTATGATTGGACGACTGATAACTGTAGTTTCAGCCAATCAGGTGACAAGTAACAGACCCAAGCACCTGATTGGCTGAGAGGCGGGTCAGTGTTAGGAAAATGAATATTCATTCGCTTTCCTAACTGAACTGCGAACACTCAGCATGGTGCCCGCTGTTAACCTTTTCGGACGCCTATTAGAGACTACGGCTTTAATCAGGTGCTTCCAAAAAAATTCCCCCGCCGCTGTAATTCAGGTGCCCGACGCCCGAAAAAGGGCTGGGCACCTGAAAAGGGGGTGGCAGCGGCGATTGTAGATAGATTCGTTTAGTGGATGAATCTATCTAGTGATAGACAGGTGGCAGGAGAGATGGTGTGGTGCCATGTGTCTTTTTTCTTTTGCTATTACATGACCTACCTGACCTACATATACTTATGGTAGTGACCTACATACATTGACCCACCTGACATACACTGACCTACATGCACTGAGCTGACCTACCTGCACTGACAGGGTCACTACCGTCAGTGCAAGTAGGTCAGTGTAGGTAGGTCAGTGTCACTGACCTACCTACACTGACCTACCTGCACTGATAGTAGTGACCTACATACACTGACCTACCTGACCCACATATATTGACGGTAGTGACCTACATACACTGACCTACCTGCACTGATGGTAGTTACCTACATACACTGACCTACCTGACATACACTGACCTACCTACACTGACCTACCTGACATACACTGACCTACCTAAACTGACCTACCTGACATACACTGACATTTACATACACATTATTACACTGTCTGACGGTTCTGACCTACCTCAGCTCAGCGGTGTCACAGCAGCAGGCAGTCATTCCGTCAGAGAGCCGAGGAGCCTGGCTGGAGCCTTGAGGAGAGGAGAGCCCAGGAGAAGAGAAGAGGAGAGCCGCCCGTGGCCAGGCCGAGCGCGGTGGCTGTATTGTAATTCCCACCTTCTGGAGCCAGTGCAGCACCTATGATGGACTTCACACGCCCCGCAGTCACGGCATTGGACCAGTGGGACGTCCATCATAGGCGTTGTGCAGGCTTCAGAAGGCGGAACCTGCTATGGGACTCGGCCACACTTGGCTACATTTGGCGGCGCTCGGGATCAAATCGATCCCAGCTCAGGGCTAATAACGCAGTCCTGCCACTGTGAGACTTGGGGCTTTACGGGGTAACATTCGGGGCTTCAGCCACGGCTAGCCACCCCCACCCGATGCCCCTGGGCACACTCCTAAACCTTGTGGAAGGCCTTCCCAGAGGAGTTGAAGCTGTTATAGCTGCAAAGGGTGGGCCAACTCAATATTGAATCCTACGGACTTAGACTGAGATTCCATTAAAGTTCATGTGTGTGAAGGCAGGCATCCCAATACTTTTGGTAATATAGTCTATATTTGAGCCACTGTCATCCTATCATCTTTTTTTAGAAAGGGTTTTGTTTTTCCTTTTGATATCACGTTGGAGTTTGATATGGCACAGCTTTTAGATGCTCATAGTGAAAGACAGCTAAGTTCTTCTATAAAACAACAAAGCCCTTATACACTGATGCGTGTCATTAAAGTCTTAGTCTCTGTAGACTCTTTGAGGTTCACCGTTTTGGATGACATCACCTAACTATTCAGCTTTTTGAAAGTCGTGCTTTTTTTTTAAATCACAAAAAGTGAGAGTTTGTGTGAGTCTTGGCCAAACAAGCCCCATCACGATGAGTGGTATTTGTGTTGTCCTATGGACAGTCTTGGGTCCATCAGCTTCCAGAAACCCGACTTTCACCTGCAAGTAAGTGAAAGATCTATTCGTGTAGTTATGCTTTTAATTCAATAGGCTCATTATTTGCTCAGCTGGATACACAACTCATTTATTAACACCAGCGTGAACAAAAAAAATTATGAAATAACAAATTAGTGAGTGTGAAGTGCCAGGAGGGTGATAGATGTGCGCTTTTCATGTCAAACAAAGCCGAGGACAGGGTGGGGCAGTGAGCGTACATTCTGTCTGGATGGGACACAGAAATTAAAGGGTCAGTCCACCCAGAAGTAGTATTTCATTTTGGATGATTTCTGGATGGACGAATCTCTGGCCAGATTTACCAGATATTCTACTGGTGAGCAAGGATAAGAGAAATTGAGATTCTTAATTTTTATGACATTTTGTTGAAAAAAATTTTTTTCTATTTTAGAGAAATGACTTAGTCAATAGTGGAAGGGGAAATTAAAGTGGTTTTAAAGGGTACATTGTTCGGAACTGGATTTGGTTCAGCTGTTATTCCTGGTCAAAGGGCCGGGATGTTCATGACATCTTTAGCCTAATATGGCCCCAAGGATGATCATGATATTATTGACCTAATATTGCCCTGAGGCTATAGGAGTTATCAGGTCAATGACATTGGGTCGAAAATGCAGGCAGGTGCAGTCTACTTTCTCCACTGCAGGTGGCGTTCGTTCGCAGCGGCAAAGCAGGTAGAGGAGGAAGTCAAGAGGAACCTAGTTCCTCTATGGTTTCCTCAGACATTTTTTTTACCCAACATGGCCCCAAGGCTTTATCAGGTCAATATCACTGGACGGGATGCTTATGACATCATTGACCCACTATGGCCCCGAGACTATATCAGGTCAATGGCATTGGGGCAGGGATGCTCATGACATCATCAATCTAAAATTGCCTCAAAGCCATATTAAGTCAATGACATTGGGGCAGGAATGCTCATGACATCATTGACCCAATATGGCCCCAAGGCTATATCAGGTCAATGGCATTGGGTTGCAGATGCAGACAGGTGCAGTCTACTTTCTCCACTGCAGGTGGCACTCATTCACAGCAGCAAAGCAGGTGGAGGAGGAAGTCGAAAGGAACCTAGTTCCTCTATGGTTTCCTCGGACATCTTTCACCCAATATGGCCCCAAGGCTATATCAGGTCAATAACACTGGACAGGATGCTTGTGACATTATTGATCCAATATGGCCCCAAAGCTATATGAGGTCAATGGCATTGAGGCATGGATGCTCATGACATAATTTACCTAATATTGCCCCAAGGTCATATCAAGTCAATGACATTGGGGCTGTGATGTAGACAGGTGCAGTTCACTTTCTCCACTGCTGGTGGCCTCATTCACAGTGGCAATGCAGGTGAAGAAGGAAGTCGTGATGATTCCTCTATGGTTTTCCCAGTCACAGAGAGGCAGCTATCTGATTGGATGCCGACACCCCATGAGACTTTGACCACCATCTTGGGTCAGGCAGAGTCTATTAGGGCCCTGGCTCCCAGGTTTGGCACACATTTTGCTGATGGCTAGAGTAGGGAAAGGTCACCCATCTGTCAGGCCGCGTACACACGATCGGACATATCCGATGAAAACGGTCCGCGGACCATTTCCATCGGATATGTCCGATCGGGAGTTTGATCCGATGGCGTGTACACACCATCGGATCAAATTCCCCGCCGCCGGACGGCGCGGTGACGTGGCGGTGACGCGGCGGTGACGTTGATGCCGCAACGTCACCGCTACGTCACCGCACCAGGAAGTAAAACACTTCCGCGCATGCGCCGAATCCATTCTGCGGCGGCGCGGCGGCGGTGCGGGACGACATGTCTGCTGGTAAGTGTACTAACCAGCAGACATGTCGGGCGGACAGATTCCCACCGGATAGATTTCAAAGCATGCTTTGAAATCTGTCGGGTGGAGAAATCTGTCCGCTAGCCCATACACACGAGCGGAGATGTCTGCTGAAACGGTCCATCGGACCGTTTTCAGCGGACATATCCCCTCGTGTGTACGAGGCCTCAGGGACAGTGCATAGCATCAGGGAAAGGTTCCGGAGGAGTAGGGAAAGTGCAGGGGCACGCCATTCTTCCTGGGAGCATGCCCATTTGGGTGCAGAAAGGCCAGGTTGCATTCCACTCCTAGAGACAGACACTGTTAGGACCTGTAGTCCACTACTCTACTGCTGCTTTGCTGTTACAACTTGTGAGTTCTCCTGGTTGGGTTGCTTTCCTGTCGGGACAGCTTGTTTTTGCTGGACTTTGTAATGATATATTCTTGAAATTGCACTTGGACTCTGTGGGCCAGATCCACAAAACTTTTACGGTGGCGTATCTCCAGATACGCTGCCATAATTTCAAATCTAAATTTATTTTTTGCGCTATAAACAAAAATAGAGCGACAATTTAAAAAAAAATGCAATATTTTTTACTTTTTGCTATAATAAATATCCCCCAAAAATATATAAAAAAACATATTTTTTCCTCAGTTTAGGCCGATACGTATTCTTCTACATATTTTTGGTAAAAAAAATCGCAATAAGCGTTTATCGGTTGGTTTTCGCAAAATTTATAGCGTTTACAAAATAAGGGATAGTTTTATTGCATTTTTATTAATTATTTTTTTTTTTACTACTAATAGCGGCGATCAGCGATTTTTTTCGTGACTGCGACAATATGGCGGACACTTCGGACAATTTTTACACATTTTTGGGACAATTGTCATTTTCACAGCAAAAAATGCATTTAAATTGCATTGTTTACTGTGGAAATGACAGTTGCAGTTTGGGAGTTAACCACAGGTGGCGCTGTAGGGAATGTGTACCTAATGTGTGTGTTTACTACTGTAGGGGGGTGTGGCTGTAGGTGTGACGTCATCGATCGCGTCACCCTATTACAGGGATGACGCGATCGATGCTCCGGCCACAGAGAAGCACGGGGAAGCCGTGTGTACACACGGCTCTCCCCGTTCTTCCGCTCCAGGGACGGATCGCCGCACTGCAGCGGCGATCGGGTCCGCGAATCCCGCGGTCCCGGTCCTGGAGCTTCGGACCGGGTCGCGGGCGCGCGCCCGCGGGCGCGCGCCCGCGACCCACGGCTGGGTACTAAAACCAACGTATATATACGTTGATGTGCCCAGCCGTGCCATTCTGCCGACGTAAATCTGCAGGAGGCGGTCCTTAAGTGGTTAAGTATGGACAATTTTGAATCTTTCACGTTTCACGTCGTTTGCGTAACTCGTCCGTGAATGGGGCTGGGCGTAAATTACGTTCACGTCGAAACCAATGAGTCTCAGCAGGGTAATTTGGAGCATGCGCACTGGGATACGTTCACGGGCGGCGCATGCACCGTTAGTAAAAAACGTCATTTACATGGGGTCACACTTAATTTTAATAAAACACGCCCACATCAAACACACTTGAATTAGGCGGGCTTACGCCGGCCCATTTACGCTACGCCGCCGTAACTTAGGACACAAGTGCTTTGTGAATACGGCACTTGCCTCTCTAAGTTGCGGTGGCGTAGCGTAAAGAAGATACGCTACGCCCGTACAAAGATACGTCGATCTTTGTGGATCTGGCCCAGTGTGTTTTCTGCCTGTCGCATTACGCTGCACCTACCCAAAGGGATGCTCATGACATCATTAACCTAATATGTCTCCAAAGCCATATCAGATCATTGACATTGCATAGGAAGCTTATGACATCATTGAACTAAGATGGCCCCAAAGCTATATCAGTTCAATGAAATTGGGGCAGGGATGCTCATGGCATTACTTACTTATAATAAACATAATATAAAACAATATCAAAATATAAAGGGCAAATCATGTATGGAAAACGTGTATTTGGTGAAGATACACCATAGTGTGTACATGCAACCAGCAGCAAAGGCTGACAATCAATATGGTATTACACAGACACAAAAGAAGTTGCATATCACTGAGGCATTTGATAAGCTCTGGATCCAAGTGTTGGAAGGAAATAATACAGAAACATTATTGGGAATTTGTAGACAGGATGATGAAGTATCAAACACTACTTAGTAGCCCTACAGATATGCCGGTGATGGACAAAGGGATTAAGTGGCATTAAAAACGAACGTGTGGAAGAATTCCGAAATCAATATCAGTGATTGAGGGCAGCTGTGATGTCTTGTTTGCAGATACAGAAAATGCTGAGGGAACCAGTATTGCATCTAGACTGCCACCTACACCGTATTTCACATGGACATTACTATACATTTTAACAATAAAAAAAGATACAAATAAATAATGAGCTCATATCTCTGTCCAGGGGCACTGTCCGGGGGCCCCATGCCACTAGGGCAGTGTTTCTCAATTCCAGTCCTCACGCCCCCCCCAACAGGTCAGGTTTTCAGGATTTCCATTATTTTGCACAGGTGATTTGATCAGTTTCACTGCCTTAGTAATTCCCACAGCCTTTTCATCTGAGGGAAATCCTGAAAACATGACCTGTTGGGGGGGCGTGAGGACTGGAATTGAGAAACACTGCAGTAGGGGGCCCCATCCAGCCTCAGTAAAACCAGGGACAGTATGTAAAAATCTGTGTTTTTAAAAAAATCCCAAGATTATAGCTGCCCCGTCTCTCCAATACCCTTTTAGTGTGTGTATGTATACTGTTTGTATGTATACTGTGGGCCAGATTCTCAAAAGAGATACGACGGTGTATCGCAGGAAACACCGTCGTATCTCAGTTTTTTTCAATGGGTATCTATGCCTGTGATTCATAGAATCACTTACGCATAGATACACTAAAGTTCCGACAGGTGTAAAACAATTACACTGTCGGATCGTAGATGTAATGACATCGCTGGCCGCTAGGTGGCCTTTACGATGATTTCTCATTTGCCTATGCAAATGAGCCTAATCCGACGATTCCCGAACGTTTTAACGCCCGCCCCGTCGTAGTTTACGTCGTTTCCGTACGCGTAAGGCTACCCCTGCTATATGAGGGGTAACCTTACGAAGTTCCGTTGTGTGCCATGTTAAGTATGGCGTCGGGTCAGCGTCGTCTTTTTCCGTCGGTTACGTTGTTTTACTAAGTCGTTTTGCGAATAGAGATTTACGTAAACTACGCTCACGTCGGTTTCATTCACTTTTTCCGACGTGAGCTGGAGCATGCGCACTGGGCTATTTTTGAGACCGGCGCATGCGCAGTTCGATCGACACGGGGGAGCGCTTAATTTAAATACAAGCCGCCCCCTTTGAATTACGCGGGGATACGTAGAGCCATTTACACTACGCCGCCGCAATTTACGGAGCAAGTGCTTTGGGAATACGGCATTTGCTCTGTTAAATTGCGGTGGCGTAGTGTAAATGGCTTACGCTACGCCAGCGGGGATTCTACGGGAATCTGGCCCTGTGTGTGTATATTGTGTGTATATTGTGTATATATTGTGTGTCTGTGTATGTATACTGTATGTGTGTGTATACTGTGTGGCCCCATAATCTATTGCCTGGGGGCCCCATAATCTCCCATTGCCCGGGGGCCCCATAATCTCCTATTGCCCGGGCCCCATGAGTTGTCAGTCCCCCCCTGTCTCTGTCACTCTGCTCTTTCCCCTATCAGCATGGTTCTTCTCAGTACACAAACTGATTAGCTCCTCCTGATTCTTCCTCTCACACTCCATGCAAGATGCTGATGCCAGGACAAATGTAGGTATACTTACACTGCTTGTATTTAAAAATACCATGCAATGATGCATTAATTATTACCTGCCTTTTGGACTACAGAACCTTGTCTTTCCCTCTCTGGCCATCTTCATATTCTTACATTTATTTATTTTCTAGCAAAACAGTGCTGCTGCCTTGACTCCCAAGGTCCTGCCTGCACACTGTATGGGAAAGGGGTCTTGGGAGATGTAGTTCTGGGGGTGTGCCTACATCAATAGAAACTAGGCTCATATTAGGTATCTCTGCAATAATTTTACAAGTCTTGTGATGATGTCACCGTCAGTAATAAAATCTGTTTCTCACAACTAGAGGAACAAAGTAAAGCAATGAAGAATATTGCTGGAATGTGATTTGTGGGGGGGGGGGGGGTTAGGGGTTCAGATGAACATACCCTTTACCCTTTATCCTTTTTGTTGTCACTGATGTAAGCCTATGCTAGTGGCAGCACTGTCTTGTAAACTAGACATGGAAGGTGTAAGTGGGTAGTGTGGAGGGAGATCAGCGTCCAACTTGGCAGAATAGAACCTGTAAATGACAAGCTTCTCATCAATTCTGGGTTAAACATTGATCAACCTTAAAGGAGTTCAAAGGTGACACTCAAGGTCTGGTAGACCACTGATATCTCCTTAAAAAGAAACTGTTCCTTACCGCATAAGCATAGTAGCTAACCTTGGCTACATTTGCGAGAAATTATTTTCAAGAATGAAGCACATAAAGGGCAAAAGTTGAATTACTTAGATAGGTGCATTATCTATATCAGTGATCATTCACTTGTGATCTGCCTGACTTTTTTTGCTCATGAGCTATCCCAAGACCATTCCTCTTCTTCCAATGTGGCCCAGGAAGGTCAAAACTTTGGTCACCCCTGGTCTAAATATTGGCTTGAGAATAATGAATAAGAACACGAGGTAGCTTGTGGCTCTCAGCCAGGGCCAATCCTAGACAGGGTGCACAGGGTGCCTTGCACCCAGTGGCGCCTGCAGAGGTGGGGGCGCCGAAGTGCCAGAGTTCTCCCCTCCCTCCTTTTTTGTGTCCGTCCAGCACACGTGTTCTGAGTATAGGTGTGTGTCCATCCAGAACTGAGAGCATAGGGCAGCTCGTCCAGCCTGGCAGTGCTCAGGGGAGGGGCCGCACCTCTTGCTGACACAAGGGTTCTAGTTTTCAGTGGCTGCTGAGTGCTGATGTGCAGGAATGAATTCCTCACACTGGGAGTATTGGATCCCGCAACTCCAGTTGGAATGCCTCCCCCTCCCATCTCTATCTTGGGCTGAACAGAGAGAGAACCGAGGTGAGTCACAGTGTTCAGTGTGCTGTGTGCTGGGGGTGGCATCCCCAGCATCCCTTTACACGTGCTCTGGGCTGCCCCTGCTCTAGATGTTTTATGACATGATAGATTGCATAGGATACACAACCCCTGCCCATCTCCTGTACTATGTCTGCAGTCTCTGACCATCTCCTGTACTATGTCTGCAGTCTCTGACCATCTCCTGTACTATGTCTGCAGTCTCTGACCATCTCCTGTACTATGTCTGCAGTCTCTGATCATCTCCTGTACCATGTCTGCAGTCTCTGACCATCTCCTGTACAATGTCTGCAGTCTCTGACCGTCACCTGTACCATGTCTGCAGTCTCTGATCATCTCCTGTACCATGTCTGCAGTCTCTGACCATCTCCTGTATTATGTCTGCAGTCTCTGACTATCAACTCTCTGCAGTCTCTGACTATCCCCTGTTTTATGACATGATAGATTGTATAGGATACACAGCCCCTGTCCATTTCCTGTACTATGTCTGCAGTCTCTGACCATCTCCTGTACTATGTCTGCAGTCTCTGACCATCTCCTGTACTATGTCTTCAGTCTCTGATCATCCCAGGTACTGTGTCTGCAGTCTCTTACCATATCCTGTACCATGTCTGCAGTCTCTGACCATATCCTGTATTATGTCTGCAGTCTCTGACCATCCCTTGTACCATGTCTGCAGTCTCTGACCATCTCCTGTATCATGTCTGTAGTATGTCTGGGGGCTCTTTTTAACAGACTCTCTAACAGAAGCCCTCTCTGTGTCCTTTAGAGAGGCCCCCTCCAGGTCCCAATAAAGTACTCTGCGTCTCTTCCTGTATTTTGTTTATTGTTAAGAGATCACGTAAGGATCCCAGGTTAATGAAGATTTCGTGGGGGAGCATCTCTGTGGTTGAGTCATTGCCATTTGTAAAGGGGAGGAGTTAGTAAAATGACCACGCCCATGTGGGGTGCCCTGAAGGGGCCAGCAAGGCCGGATACAGTAGGCCTTTTTCACGTACCTGACTGGAGGCTGAGGTGATGAGAGAGCTCCCCTTGTGGCTAAGTGCAGAGTCCCCCTAAAGGTGGTGACAGAGGGTGCTATGCCCAAAGATGCCCAGGTTGCCTGATGCCAAGCCGGGGTCAGAGATGGGAGAGAAGCCAGAACAAGTCAAGGGTAAACCGGGTCGGTAACAGGTAATCAAGCAGAAGCACAAAGCACAGGAACACAGGATACAACGGCTGACAATAATCCAGCAATTTGTGAGGAGCTGCTATCCTTATATAGTGTGACAGTAGGAGCTACTGTCAAGGTAAAATGGACAGTTTGATGGACATTTGCGAGGTGCAAGACTACAGCTTTTTCAGCTTTCTCCAGGTTTTGGTATTTTGACATGGGGCTCTGTAGTTTGGAGATTCCACAGTGTCTGGGGTGGGAAGGGATCTCCAACCCTGTATCCAGATTTTGTGGATGACCAGCCGGGTGTGTGCTCAGGTGAGCAAAGCCCTTTATAATGAGATATAATGTGAGAAGACCTCATGGCTTCCAGTTGGAGACGGCTCCACACTAAGAGACAGGAGGTCTCCAGAAGTCAGAGAGGCTGTAGGAGACAGTCAGAATGTTGGTGACTGCAAGAGGCAGAGCTGTGAGTGAGTGAGTGAGTGAGTGAGAAACTTATATAGAGCAACACATGCGAACTGAATCGCCTCTGGGCGACGCTGTAGACGCTAAAAGGAAGCCGTTTACTTTGAGGAGTCCGCTGGTCTGGATGACCAGGATAAAGTGCAGAAGTACTGCCACAGATACTGCTACAGAGAGCCAGGTGGGCTAGCATTTTCTGTTCTGTGTATTCGATGGAGAAGAACCCCCTGCGTGGGAAACCTTCATTTGGACTTTTATTTTGTTTGCTTTTAATAAAAATGGGCTACTATGCCCTTAAATATATTTCCTGACTGGCTTGAATCACTGAAAAAACGCATCTACCACGAGAGCTAACAACCCCATCTTACAATAGATCAATGGATGCTGGCAATTAGCGTGCTTTGAATGCGCTGATGCGCCATCACGCACAAAGATTGGCCACTGCGTGCCATGCTCTAATGCGCATAGGGCAGCACAGTGGTGTAGTGAGTAGCACTCTCGCCAAGCAGTAAAAAGGGTTGCTGGTTCGAATCCCGACGATGATACTACCTGCCTGGAGTTTGCATGTTCTCCCTGTGCCTGCGTGGGTTTCCTCCGGGTACTCCGGTTTCCTTCCACACTCCAAAGACATGCTGGTAGGTTAATTGGATTCTGCCTAAAATTGGCCCTAGAAAATGAATGTGAGTTAGGGACCTTAGATTGTAAGCTCCTTGAGGGCAGGGACTGATGAGAATGTACATTGTATATGTAAAGCGTTGTGTAAATTGACGGCGCTATATAAGTACCTAAATAATGATAATAATAATGTGCGAAATAATGCAAGCCATACTGGATATTAGCATGTTTTCCAGGTCCTCTATGAATTAGACTCAATGATTTCCCGCTAGCACCAGCGAGAAAGAATGCAGGACAGAGCTCTGTCAATGTAAACAATACGGAGCTCTGTCCTGTCAGTGGGGATGAGATGGTTTTTGTTTCCCAATAAACACTAGGCACACATTTAACCCTTTGACTGTCCTAGATGTTTAACCCCTTCCCAGCCAGAGTCATTAGTACAGTAAGGCCTCGTACACACGAGGGAATTTATCCGCTGAAAATGGTCCGACGGATCATTTCAGCCGAAAAATCCGCTTGTCTGTAGGGGCAAACGGACAGTTTTGGACGGATCCCTCCGGCGGAAACGTTTCAAAGCATGCTTTGAAATTTTTCCGCCGGAGAGCTGCCCGTTGGATATGTCCGCTGGTTAGTACGCCTAACCTGCGGACATATCTGCCCGCACATGCGTCGTATCCTGTGAATGTATCTGACGCATGCGTGCGGAAGTGTTTTACTTCCTGGTGCGGTGACGTGGCGGTGACGTGGCGGCGTCAACGTCACCACCGCGTCACCGCGCTGTCCGCCGGCGGGGAATTTGATCCGATGGTGTGTACAGCCACCGGATCAAACAGCCCGGCGGACAAATAAATTACATCGTGTGTACAAGGCCTAACAGTGCATATTTTAAGCACTGATCACTGTATTAGTGTCAATGGTTCCCACAAAGTGTCAAACGTGTCAGTTAGTGTCAGACTGCTCTCCATACTATCGCAGTTCCACTATAAGTCGCTGATCGCAGCCATTACTAGTATAAATAAGTAAATAAATAAAACTTCCAGTATATATATCATAGTTTGTAGACGCTAAAACTTTTGAGTAAACCTATTTATATACGCTTATTAAAACAAATGTATTTTTACCAAAAATATGTAACATAAAGAAATGTAATTATATGGTGTTTGTGTTCCTTAAAATTAACTTAAGTGTGTTTTTTTTTTACTAAAAATAGCTTCCCTAACAGCATACAGCATAACAAATATTGCATCTACCAATACTTTAATCCACAGGGTCCCAGCTTGTAATGTTTGGGGGGTTGTGTAGCTGTTCTTCAGACCAACAATTTCAATTTTAGCACATGTGCAAAAAAAATACTAATAAATTAATGAATAAAGAAAAAGAAAAAAAATGGCTCAGGCAACGAAAGGCCAGATTCAGTATAAGCTTTGCAACATAAGATGTGTGACAATTCCATAGCTAATTCTGATGTGTCCAACAGACTCATAAATATCTTATTAGCAACACTTTCCCAATATATCAGTATGGCTCTGACAAATTCATTAGGAAATACAGCTGTTTCTGAGATAAGAAAAATGAAGTTAAATATGATCTATTTAATTTTGGAGTAAATTGTATCGCATTTGTCAATTCTGACGCATCTTTAACCATTAAAGTGGATGTAAACCCACTCTCATCCTTTCTAAACTACTGCCATAGTGCTGATCTATAAGGATATAGATGTCTCCTGCATGTATCCTCACCTGTCAAATGTCTCCCCTCTGTCTGTTATAAGAACTAAAAAACTGCAGATTCTGTGGGTGGGTCTGTTGTCTGGAGCTAGGTAGGTTGAGTTGTGATGTCAGTAGACTCCCGCCCTCCTCTATACTGCCCTTGTCATTTTTTTCCTATGTATTCCTTACACTAAATTCTGCTATGATCACTAACATCCAGTCAAAATCCAGAAAAGTAACCACATGACTTCCGAAAAGGAGTGGGGGTGGGAATTAAAACATAATGCTTGTCTCCAGGCTAGTGCATGGGATATGCAAATAACCTGTCACTCACATCAAGGGGGTGGAACGGACTAAGGTTTTTCTCTGTAAGTCCTCTTTTATTTCACTGAAAAATAAAAGAGGATTGCTCAGAGCTGGATTAACTCTGTGTGGCAAGCCTGGGCACAGATGATAGGAAATCTTATACTGTACTGAGCCATGATTAAGCACTAATATAGTGAGAAACGCGTCGGCTATTTTGTCCTGTCCTGTGGCTGTTTTTGATTTTGCATGCTCAAGTTTTACTAAATAAAGACAACTTCTCTGGAAGTTCTCCTGGAGTGCGGCTATCCAATCCTTTCCTCTGTTTTTGCAATTGCTACGTGCATTGCCGGCACCCTGATGTTCCGAAGGTTCTTTGATTGCTTGCAGAGCTTGCCTGGAGCGGTGACTTTTCCCTCTTATACCGTACATCGTGGCATTAAAAAATTAGAGTTGGCTCTCTAATGCCCCGTACACACGATCGGACCTTTTTCCGACCAAATTCACATTGGAATCCCAACAGAATTCCATCAGAGGAAAAGAGTCCTCTATGTATACTCCGATGGAATTCATCGGAATTTCTGATGAAATAACTCCGATGGGGGATTCACACAGTCAGAATTTCCGATGGAAAAAGTCCGTCTGACTTTTTCCATCGGAAATTCCAATTGTAAGTACGGGCATTAGCTGTGCCACATTGCTAATATTAATAGATTTGTATAAGCAACATTTTAAAGAGACAGGCTTTTGAGGCACCTCTAAATTTCCATTCTGTTTTTATAAAAACAATATAGTTTTATTTATACAAAAAATATAAAAAAAAATAGTGACATAAAAAAAAGAAGTTTCAGAAAACTTTTTTTTTTTTCATTATATACAAGCTATATTGTTTTTATGGAAACAGAATTGTAATCTTGTGCTGCCTCAAAATGTTTTTTTTTACACAAATCTGACGCAATTTTTCAACAAATTTACAAGTACACACTGTCTGCGCCAATCTTTATGAATTCCTTGGTGCGTCTCCATGCCTTTCTGACGTTTGAATTGATACAAACACATTGGGGATGTACTTTAGATAATGTGGCAAATATTATTCTAGAATTACAGTACATGTTATTTTTTGTTTCTTTTTAATATATTTATTGGAATTTTTTAACAAAGAATAGAGATGGCAATTGCAAATTTCAGCTTAAAAAGCCAAATATTTTAGAATAACATAAAACATATTATTTATTTTTATGTGAAATGTGTTAATATTCCATATACAGAACCTTTACAAGATTCAGAAAAATAGGACTCCAATAAAATCAATGCTTATATGCCTGGATTCAAGCACTTGGTTTGTTCTCCCCCATACCCTCACCACCACAGCCCCTCCACCCTTTACTGCCACTGTCCCATCATCTCCCTACAGCAGACAGGAGTAATCTGTAAATCACAGCTTCTCTGAGAGAGATTAGTGCTGTCTGCGGGAAGACGTGGCGGGTGATCCCTTCCCTCCTCGGCGCTCTATTATCTTATTTTTAGTTTTGAATGAGTACTGTGTGAAAATCATTTAAATGATTTGTGGTGGGAATGGCATTTTTATCATAATTAACCATCTAGAAACCAGGGATGGGGAGGAATAGATGGATGGCCAGCTAAATAGAAATTATTAAAGTGTAAATAAATCCTAAAATTGTATTTATTGAGGCTTTCCAGTCCTAAGATGTAGTGGCTGCATTAATGTTCTTTTTCAGACTTCCCTTTATTTATTTTTGATTTTTTTTTTGCGATTCGACATTCTTGGATTTCAGATATTTGGAAGGCTATACTGTGAAATAAAGGTTTGTACCTTGTTAAGCCGGAATTGTGAGGGCTGGTCCATATATTTTATAGAGGCTTATATAATAGAATCTAAACTTGCTGTCAATCATTGGGATGGTAGTAGAGTGCTTAGTTCCTAGAGCGTCTTGGATATTTCCAACAGCGAAGCGGTGTTCTTGGAATGTAGTGCTCAAGTTAGGTTCTTGCCACTCTTTTTGCCATACTCTTATTCCCTAAATTTTGAGCTGCCACCAGAACAGCATAACGAGTAAATGTTCTAATGGAGACACTAGTTCTGGGGACCCTGATGACAACAACCAGGGATTCCCTCATTTTGAAGGCATTTTCTCTCACTTCCTATTATGGCTATAGGATAGGGTGACCAGACATCCCCAGATTCCGGGGATAGTCCCCGGATTGAGGACACTGTCCCGAGACCAAATCTGTCCCAGGTTTTGCCCCTGGATTGGATTTGAACAGGGGCTGGGGCAATTTCAAAGACAGTCAGTGCAGAATTAAAAAAAAATCGGAATTACTCACCCCCACTCCGGCACTCCTACTAGCTTAGGGGGTTGTATTTTTTTCAATTATCTGATTATCATATGCTGGTTCGGGTGCATGCCCTTTCAGCTCTGCTCACAGGTTCTTCTGCCTTGGCTCAAGTCTCTGGCAGCCGGCTGCCTGCTTATCTCTTTGTCTTCCCTGGCGGAGTGATCTTCCTCCGCTTCCCACCTAGTAGTAGCCAGGGCCCGGAGAGTAAGACTTGACAGGCTATGAGGGGGGCCGCGACTGGCAGAGAGTCACTGATTGCCGCCATTACTAGTAGAAAAAAAGTGAAGGTAGATCTCTTAAAATGGGACAAAGATGGCAAAAAAAGTTAGTCTTCTAATTCTAGGCATTCTTTACTTTATTTTTACCTGGTGATCTTGCCAGAAACACACTTCCTGTCCTAGGTTGGGTACACTCAATTATACAAAAAAAGATGGCAACTACCACAATTTATAAGTAGCCTTTGTAGTAACCCAGATAGTAAGGATAACTTGCCACAACTTTGTAGCACTGTTGAATTGTAAGGCCACGTACACAGGATCGGTTCAAACCGATGAGAATGGTCTGATGGACCGTTTTCATCGGTTCCCCGCTGAAGTGGCCTGATGGTCTGATGTGCATACACACCATCAGTCCAAAATCCGATCGGGTCAGAACGCAGTGACGTAGAACACAACGACGTGCTGAAAAAACGAAGTTCAATGCTTCCAAGCATTCGTCGACTGTATTCTGAGTATGCGCGGGTTTTAGGACCGATGCTTTTGCGTACTAACCATCGGTTTGGACCGATGGTCAGGCGTCCATCGGTCCGATTTTGAAGCAAGTTTTAAAACTTTGGTCCGACGGTTTCCATCAGTTTCATCGGTCCAAACCGATCGCGTGTACGCGGCCTTAGTCTGTTTTTTTGCCTTCCTCTGGATCAACTCTGGGTATATAAATGGGTACAGTATATGGGATTGTAGGATATATTTTTTTTTTTATTATGGTTGAACTGGATGGACTTGTGTCTTTTTTCAACCTGTCTAACTATGTAACTATGTTAATTTGCTGCACATTTTCACTGGCAAATTGTACACTTGCAGAGCACTTGAAGCACAAGTTTTAGTTACACTTTTCCAATTTGTGGCAAATTTGCATTGCAAGTCTCTAGCAAGAGCAAAGTTGTGATGAGTCTACAGCAAGAGCTCTGCAAGTTTACAGCATGAAAATTCAACCACAGTGACCCCTCTGGTGGGATGATTATTGTACAACATAACTGAACCAGAACTTGCAGCAGTCTTGCAGAATGTTTGCAAAGAAAGTTGATCTGGAGTCATGAAATGCGGACTTGCTGCAATTGTGCAACAAACTTATGAAGCCTGGCAAGTCTGGAAATAGCTTAACAAGTAATTTTCAAACTTGCAGCTCAATTACTTGCTATCTGGGTTGTGACGATTGGTGTCAGTGTGGAGGTTCATATAAGATTATAGAGGCTTTCATACTAGCATCTAAACTGGCTGGCAATCCTTGGGTGGTAGTAGAGTGTTTAGTTCCTAGAGCATCTTGGATATTTCCAACAGTGAAGTTACATTCTTGGCATGTAGTTCTCAAGTTATGTTTTTGCCACTCTTGTTGCCATACTCTTATTCTATAAATTTTGAGTTGTCATAAGAACAGCAGTAAAAGGTAAATGTTCCAAAGACGACACTAGTTCTGGTGGCCCTGGTGACAACCAGGGATTCCCTCATTTTGGTGGCATGTTTTCTCACCTCCTGTTGTGGCTATGGGACAGGAAGTGAAGGGATATCTCACCCTCAATAGGACAAAGATGGCAAAAATAGTTTTCTATTTTTAGGCATTTTTTCTTTTATTTTTACCTGGTGATCTTGCCAGAAACACGCTTCTTGTTCTAGGTTGGGTACACTCATTTATACAAAAAAGATAGCAACTACCCCAATTTATAACTAGATTTTGTAGTAACCCAGATAGCAAGGATAACTTGCCAAAAATTTGTGGCAGTGGTGAATTGTAAGCTAATTTGCTGCAAATTTTCACTGGCAAGTTGTACAATTGCGAAACACTAGAAGCACAAGTTCTAGTTGACATTTTTCCAATTTGTAGCAAATTTGCGTGGTAAGTCTCTAGTTAGGGAGGAGACGTACTGACGTATGACATGACGATCCGAGTGGACGGGTGTTCGAGTAAGCCGGCCGGCTTTACATTTTTCTACCTGCTTGTTTTTACCTTTCTATGTAAGTTTAACTTTTAATAAATCTGAGAGGAATGTTTTAACATACTTCACTATATGGGCTATTTACTCCTTTCCGGTGTATCATTGATGACGGTATCTGGAGGATCTACAGGACACCTAGCCAGCAGCTGCTCCATCAAGGCCCAGACTAAGGGTTTTTTAGTCACTTGAGGATTTATCTTGGCTTCTGGTAATCCTCCATCTTATTGGGTGATATGGTGGTGGTGGTTGCTCAGTCATAGCCATTTTTGTTTTGGCAATCTTCACTATGTGAATTTTTCTTTTTTTTTTTGGTCATACCGAATCCATTGACGTTATATCGGGAGATATCTTCAAATCCTTCCTTGTTTGTCGTGGACTCCTTAAAGGCCCAGGCTGGGGTTTATAAGCCGCAAGCTTGCTTAGCTTGCCTTCTGGTAAGCCTCCATCTTTATTTAGTGTTTTCCTGGTGGTGGACATTACCGTTGGATACTGGACCTCCTATCATTAGGACTGTTTTGTGAAACACTTTTTTAGTTTACTTTTGGTTCACGAATATATTAATATCGAAGTTGTTTTGGCTCAATTGCCATCTGAATTATATGTGGACACTTATGACACTTTAAGGACACTTATAATATATGGTCTCCTAATCACATTTGTATTTTTTGTATTATTTATTATTTTTAGCGCAACTCCAATTTTTCCTCTTTTGCATTTTTGTGTATGTATAACACATAGTTGTTGCAGCTCCTAGTTTGTCACAGTTTTTTTGTTAGCGCGGTAATTTCATTGCAAGTCTCTAGTTAGAGCAAAGTTGCAGTGGATAGTCTACAGCAAGAGCTTTGCAAGTCCACAGCATGAAAATTCAGTCACAGTGACCCCTGTGGTGGGATGACTATTGCACAACATAACTGAACTAGAACTTGCAACAGACTTGCTGAACGTTTTCAGAGAGTTGATCTTGAGTCATGCAATGCAGACTTGCTGCAATTGTGCAACACAATTGTGAAGCTTGGAAAGCCTAGCAATAGCTTATCAAGTAATTTTTAAACGTGTAGCACAATTGTTTGCTATCTGGGAAGATGCACAGGACATCACACATTACAAACAAACACATATCCCAGCACACTTACCACCAGCTAGCCTACAAACAAACCAAATTGACGCTGTCTAACAATTCACATTAAAACAGAGGGTTTCGTTGCACACATTTTTAAATATATGTGAAAGCCACAGTGCTCACGTCAAGGCTCCTCTGTTTACTGCAGTCCTAACTCTGTTGTTTGGAGAGTCTCCAAATTGGAGAACATTTAGCAGTAGATAATTTAAGGGCAGGTTAGGCTGGAGGAAGCCCACTCCTTCTTAAAGGCCCAGGGACAAATTGGATGCCCAGCAAGAGCACAAAGGCACCTGAAGTCATCAAATGTGCCCCCCCATCAGATCAGCGAACAAGCTAAACCACAGGACAGCCTCTTTCTTCTCTTGCCGATCAGTAATAATAAATGCCACCCCTGCCGCCCTACCTGTCCAGGTTACAAGTCTTTCTGCTCCCCCTGCCCCATCCACAGCATTTCTGGCTTCCCTCCTCTTCCACTGGCTGCTGTGGGGGATTGTTTCAGGATGGAAAGCTGAGGAAGGGGGTCGGTAAATATGTAATTTAACAGCCCCTTCCTTTTTTGTCTAGGGGCAGGGCCTGACAGGGGGCCCTTGCTTTATTTGGTCTGGGGGCCCTGAGTGTTGTCAGTCTGCCTCTCCTCACAAGGCTTCTGAAGCACCACTGGCAGCCTTCTCTCTCTGTGATAGCAGACCAGATGCACTATAGATGCTCCCTCTGTCAGCTTTGGTAGGACCAGGGTCAGCTACACAAACTCCAGGTTCTCAGGTCTCCAACTCCCACCAGAGGCCACATGATTGCAAGTGCAGGGGAAGACAACGCCTCTCCCCCAGCCTGGTACAATCCTCTGCTAGGAATGACCAAGAGCCCATCTGCTCCTTGAACATAAATACAGGCACCCAGCATGCCTAGGGGCACCTCGCCTTCTGGTCAGGGCTGCATGAATATTAATGCTGCCACCTGCGTGTTTTCTGCCCACTGTCCAGCAATTTCCATAGCTGCTAGGACAGTGTGAAACTTCAAGACAGCGTGAGCAGCACAAGAGCACACTGAGCAGACTACACTAGATGATCGACGCTCTGCTAAGCAGACAGCAAATAAATGTACCTAGCTGTCTTTCTGATAAGCAGAGCAACCAAAATATATAATACACTAATACAGGGCTCAAAATTTCAATTCCTGAGCTACTGGCCAGACCTCAAGGGTTACTCCCCACCTGTTGCCCCGCCCAACCCCTACTGTGCCCCACCCCTAAACACACCCTCATACATTTTCTCATGAAATGACACTATGGGCCAGACTCAGGTAGAGTTGCGCTGGAGTAATTCGATATGCGCCGCGGAACTGTGAAGATGCGCCGTCGTTTCTATGTGGCCGTACCCACCAAACTAGATGCGCCCGAAAACGGGCCATTTCCAGCGCCAGAGTCCCGTCAGCGCATAATTTCGTTTGGCGCAAGGAGAGCAGCTACAGCAGCGTTACCGACGATAAGAGCTAGCTGAACAACCACACTTGCAAGGACAACACCTCTGTGTGCCAACATGCCAGGGTCAATCGTGGTCCTAGCACTACTGATGGGTCCCCCAGAACGAAGGAGGCGGGCACGTGAGAGGATATATCGCACGAGCATGAACCTCTTTGGCATGGGGGATGAGGAGGTGTATCGCCTCTTCAGATTCAGCCCAGATGCAATACTTGAACTAACCACAACCCTGCAGGATGACATCACCAGCAAGACACACCGCTCACAAGCAGTGCAGCCACTGGTGAAGGTCCTGGCAACACTCCATTTCCTTGCCAGTGAATCATTCCAGCGTACAAGTGGAGTGGTGGCTGGGATGTCACAATCCTCCGTGAGCAGATGTGTGCACCAGGTTGTCCCTGAAATCCTCAGACGCATGTCCAACCAGTTCATCAGACCCACCACTGAGGAGCTGCGGCTGAAGGCAATGACAGATTTCTACAGCATTGCCAGATTCCCACGCACTGTGGGGGCCATTGATTGCACACATGTGGCACTCCAGCCCCCCCAGGAGATAGAGCACATATACCGCAATCGGAAGCATTGGCACTCCATCAACGTACAGGTGATAGCCGATGCCCAACGCCTCATATGGCACGTCCGTGCCAAACACCCCGGGTCCAGCCATGACAGCTTCATATACAATCAGAGCCCCATCCCAGCAGAATTTAACCAGAACATGTATGGGGACAGCTGGCTGGTTGGTGAGTGACATGGGTGGCAGGCATGACTATCCCCTCCCGTGATGCACATCAAAAGTGGTACATGCATGACTAACATCCTCCTGTCTTTTACCTTACAGGTGACTCTGCATATGCACTGGGACCCCATCTCATGACTCCTTTCCGGAACCCCCAAACCAGAGGAGAGAGAAAATACAATGAAGCACACATCAAAACCTGTGCAGTGGTGGAGCAAACATTTGGGCTCCTGAAGTCCCGTTTCCGATGCCTGGATAAGTCCGGGGGGACCCTATTGTATTCCCCTACCTTCGTGTGTCAGATCATCGGTGCATGTTGCATTCTGAACAACTTTGCTATGAGAAAAGGCCTGCAGATTGACATACGTGATGACCTGACCCCCGACCCACACAGTCCCCACCTGCCAGAGGACACCCAGTCTGCTGATGGAAGAGCAGTCAGGAGGGTCCTCGCCGTAGGCATCTTTGGACACTAAACCAAAACATTTATCACACAGAGAATGTACGCGTGTACACCACTGATGTCCCTAGATCACACACACCACATCCACATCACATTGGATTAGCCCAAGTCCAGCATGTAGGACGTGGGAGCAGCAACGCCAGCGTCAAGGCCCCAATGATGTCACTGTCCATTCAAACACCTTTCACACGTCATTCATACAGCCGTGGGGTTAACTTCACCGCCACGGCCGAGGGTGACACCCCTTACTGTCAGGAGTGCCACCCTCTCACATTCACACACCATTCACACTGCAACGTGTGCAGTATCAATAAAATAAAAATCTCATATCCTGAGTAAAAATCCAAATAAAATAAAAAGCTCATATCCTGAGTAAAAATCCAAATAAAATAAAAAGCTCATATCCTGAGTAAAAAAACAAATAAAATAAAAAGCTCATATCCTGAGTAAAAATCAGACAAAAAAAAATAACAAAATCATCGGGGATGCCGGGGGCTCCTTCTTGCCGAACCTCTCTGGCTCCTCAGCTGCCTGGCTGGAGTGGGTGGGGGTGGGGGGCATCTGGAGGTGGCTGATCCCCGGGTGGGCCACTCCTGGCAGGTGTGGCCTGCATGCCCTCCAAGGCCATGGCTATCCGGCCGAGGTAATTGTTTGTCTGGCCCTGCATCCTGAGCTGCCGGGTCACTTGGTAGTGTTGGGCCCACCGACTCAGCCTCCCCTGGTCCCGGATGGCAGCACTGTTTCCATGGATGGCAGCAGTGTTGGCCTGGACGGCTGCAGTGAGGTACCTAATATCCCCCTGCACCTCCCCCAAACTGGTCACCACTGCAGCGCAGTTGCAACTCACATCCTGCACTGCGTTGCTTATCTGGCCAACGGAGCACAGGCTGTCAGCCACTTTCTCCAAGTGCCCAACTATGTCCCCCATTTGTTGGGTCTGTCTGGCGTGATCCCTCGCCAACTGGCCCTGGACAAGATCCGACACCCCCCTGGTCTTCTGGGTCGCCTTCCTGGGGCCAGAAGATGGTTGTCCCCGGGGGGATGGAGTCGCCCTTGAGGGGCTTCCAAGGATGGGGGAGGGGATGACAGACGGCCCAGGAGAAGGGGAGGAGACCTCCAACACTAAGGAAAAGTCCTGCTCTGCCACAGCAGGATCCTCCACAACCACCTCGGCAGGTGTGGTGTGGCCACTCTCCTCCTCCACCTCTTCACCACCCAGGGGCTCGTGCACAGGATGGCGTGGGGGGGATGGGGTGGACTGGCCGCCCACAGATGATGGCCCAGCTCCGTCATCTGTGGATGACACAAAGCAGACACATGTTGGTGGTCCCACACACTTGGCACATGTAACCCCCCCCCCCCAAATGCAACACATCAAATAGGGGATAAAAAACACTTACCTGTCCTGGAGCCTTCCTCCACGGAGTCATAGCCAGGGACCCCCTCCACCTGCTCCCTCTCCAGGCAGCGAGAGACCACCTCCTCCTCCGCGGTCAGGGTGACCGGAGATGGGGGACCACCACCTGTGCCCCTCTCATGCCTCCTGATGGTGGCCACCTTGCCACGGACCTTGCGCCGCAGATCATTGATTTTTTTTGGGATGTCAGCAGCAGTCCAGGTGGAGTACCCCAAAATATTGACCCGGCCAGGATGCCCTGCTTCCTCTCCCGGCTGGTCTTACGGCTTTTTTTGCCGTGGAGGAAATGATTAAATGTCTCCATAGCGGAGATGATCACTGAGACCTCCTGGGCGTTAAAGTTTAGGTTCCTCCTCTCTCTGGGGGTAGCGGGAGCAGCCATCACAGCACAAAAGTATCTTCCCTGGGGTGGGGGGAAACGGAAATACTTTTGCGCCTGAATGGCGTTTCCGCCTGCGCTTTTAAGCGCCCAACGGAAGGCATTGCGCTGACGTTTCCCGTGAAGTGGTGCAGACGGAAGTTGTGAGCATGCGCACAAGGGGGCGAGTGGAGTCGCACTCACTGCGCATGCTCCGTGGATGATGCGCTGAACGTAAGCCTCTGCTCTGGGCTCCGCCCATCATTTACATGTGATCACACCCACTTCCACTTGCGTCGGGTTACGCCAGCGCATTATCGTTACTCTGGCGCAAGTTTACGCGCAACTGCTATGTGAATAACAGTACTTGTGCTGAAAGGGTCGTCAGAGTAACGTAAATGAGAAGCGTTACTCCAGAGCAAAGATGCTCTGATCTACCTGAATCTGGCCCTTAATGTTTTATGCAGAATTAAGTTATACAAATAAATATTAACAACTTTATCCGTGGACAAAAATGGAGCCTGTCCGTGTCCAATAATGCAGCCATGTGTTCCCAATGCAGCCTTCTTTCCCCAATGCAGCCTTCTGTCCCCAATTGTTTCCCCAATGCAGCCATGTATACCCAATGCAGCCTGTGCCCACCAATGCAGTCATGTGTCCCCAATGCAGCCTTGTGTCCCCAAATGCAGTCTTGTGTCCCCAAATTCACCCCTGTGTCCCCAAATTCAGCTCTGTGTCCCCAATGCAGCCTTGTGCCTCCAAGTGCAGATTTGTGTCCCCAAATACAGCCATCTGTACCCAATTGCAGCTATCTGTCCCTCTAAATGCAGCCTTGTACCTCTAAATGCAGCCTTGTGCCTCTAAATGCAGCATTGTCCCTCTAAATGCAGCCTTGTGCCTCTAAATGCAGCCATCTGTCCCCAATTGCAGCCATCTGTCCCTCTAAATTCAGCCTTGTGCCTCTAAATGCAGCTTTGTGTCCCCAAATGCAGCCTTGTGTAGGTCCCAAATGAAATACCTGTGTACTAGAGAAAAATAGAGCCATCACCGCCGCTGCTGGGTTGATCACCGAGCGGGGGAACATACCAGATTTCATTTCAATAGCTGTGTGTTCCCCACCGCGTGCCGTCATATACAGCCCCTCCCCTTGTCCGGGAACTTTGATAGACAGATCATCAGTCCAATATTGGGACGGGTGATCTGTCTATCAAAGTGCCCGGACAAGGGGGAGGGCTGTATATGAAGGCGTGCGGCGGGGAACACACAGCTATCAAAATGAAAGCTGGTATGTTCCCCGCACGGTGATCAATCAGATGACGGTGGCTCTCCTCTCTAATCCCCCCACGATCGCCCCCCCCTGCTCCCAGGCAGCCCACACTAGCCAGCCCTCAAAATTCACAGAATGCGAGCAGGCGAGTGCAATTTTTGAGGGCTGCACTAATACTAGCACTGTCTCTGAATTGTACAGATCTGTGGCAGAGACTTTGCTAAAGTTCCGTGTGACACCCTGGCTGCTAGGCTTGTGAGGCCTATCCAGATGCACAATACCCACTCTGGCTAGAGTGGCGACGAGAGTGTTATCGCTGGAAGCAGGACTGTTTCCAAACAAGGTTAAACACCTAAACCTACTGCTTACTATCCTTCCTACCTCTTCAACTACTACTACTTTTATTATTTTACCCTGTTGGGTAATAAAGCAGAGAAAAGGACACCTAAAGTGTGGACATTGCAGTTCTTCTCAACTCTCATAGTATACTCTAGATCAGTGGTCATCAACCTTGTCCTGCAGGGCGCACTAACAGGCCAGGTTTGCAAGATACCTGAAATACATCACAGGTGATATCATTTGCTGCTCAGTGATTGCAGTATTCTAGTCTGCATCTCCCCAAGGTAATACATAAAACCTGGCCTGTTAGTGGGCCCTGCAGGAATGGTTGATGACCACTGCTCTAGATGGTGGAGGAATAAAGGTAACATGCCACCCAAAACAAACCAGCAGCTCCTTCGGGGGTAGTGCTACACTCCTGTACTGGGACAACTCTAACATTTTGAATTTCCCCTCGCTTTGCCGCAAATAGAGGGGTGAATCTTCCCAACGGGGGTGCAAACAGCAATAAAAACTTGATTAACGGTCTAACCCTTCCCTATTCAATCAAAAAATAAAAATAGACTTTCCCTTTAAAGAGCATTCAGACAATGGAAAATAACACCTATAAAAAAAAGAAAAATTGAAAGAAAATGTGAGAAACTTAGTGAACAAACAGCAACATGAAGACCAAAGAACACACCAGTGAGTTAAATTGCCGCATCACCTATGGCAGGTCTTGCAATTGTGAAGATCAGTGTCAGAGCCTCTCCTCCAACCTGCTCATCAAAAACAGTTAGGGCCAGATTCAGGTAGATCAGAGCATCTTTGCTCCAGAGTAACGCTTCTCATTTACGTTACTCTGAAGACCCTTTCAGCGCAAGTACTGTTATTCACATAGCAGTTGCGCGTAAACTTGCGCCAGAGTAACGATAATGCGCTGGCGTAACCCGACGCAAGTGGAAGTGGGTGTGATCACATGTAAATGATGGGCGGAGCCCAGCGCAGAGGCTTACGTTCAGCGCATCATCCACGGAGCATGCGCAGTGAGTGCGGCTCCACTCGCCCCCTTGTGCGCATGCTCACAACTTCCGTCGGCACCACTTCCCGGGAATCGTCAGCGCAATGCCTTCCGTTGGGTGCTTAAAAGCGCAGGCGGAAACGCCATTCCGGCGCAAAAGTATATCCGTTTCCCCCCACCCCAGGGAAGATACTTTTGTGCTGTGATGGCTGCTCCCGCTACCCCCAGAGAGAGGAGGAACCTGAACTTTAATTCACAGGAGGTCTCAGTGATCATATCCGCGATGGAGACTTATAATCATTTTCTCCATGGGAAAAAGAGACGTAAGACCAGCCGGGAGAGGAAGCAGGGCATCCTGGACACCATTGCTGGCCGGGTCAATATTTTGGGGTACTCCACCCGGACTGCTGGGGACATTCAAAAGAAAATTAATGACCTGCGGCGCAAGGTGAGGGGCAAGGTGTCCACCATCAGGAGGCATGAGAGGGGCACAGGTGGTGGTCCCCCATGTCCTGTCACCCTGACCGCGGAGGAGGAGGTGGTCGCACGCTGCCTGGAGAGGGAGCAGGTGGAGGGGGTCCCAGGCTATGACTCCATGGAGGAAGGCTCCAGGACAGGTAAGTGTTTTTTATCCCCTATTTGATTTGTTGCATTTGGGGGGGAGGGTACATGTGCCAAGTGTGTGGGACCACCAACATGTGTCTGCTTTGTGTCATCCACAGATGACGGAGCTGGGCCATCATTGGTCAGCATCCATTTCACCCCATCCCCCCCACGCCATCGTGTGCCCGAGCCCCTGGGTGGTGAAGAGGTGGTGGAGGAGAGTGGCCACACCACACCTGCCGAGGTCGTTGAGGAGGAGCCTGCTGTGGCAGAGCAGGACTTTACTTTAGTTTTGGAGGTCTCCTCCCCTTCTCCTGGGCCATCTGTTATCCCCTCCCCCATCCTTGGAAGCCCCTCAAGGGTGACTCCTTCCCCCCGGGGACAACCATCTTCTGGCCCCAGGAAGGCGACCCAGAAGACCAGGGGGGTGTCTGATGTTGTCCAGGACCAGTTGGCGAGGGATCACGCCAGACAGACAGAACAAATGGGGGCCATAGTTGGCCACTTACAGAAAGTGTCTGACAGCCTGGGCTCCGTTGCCCAGATAAGCAACGCAGTCCAGGATGTCAGCTGTAATTGCGCCGCAGTGGTCACCAGTTTGGGGGAGGTGCATGGTGACATAAGGGACCTCACTGCAGCCGTCCATGCTAACACTGCTGCCATCCAGGGTAACAGTGCTGCCATCCGGGACCAGGGGAGGCTGAGTCGGCGGGCCCAGCATTACCAGGCCACCCGTCAGCTCCGGATGCAGGCCCAGACGAACAATTACCTCGGCCGGATAGCCATGGCCTTGGAGGGCATGCAGGCCACACCTGCCAGGAGTGGCCCACCTGGGGATCAGCCACCTCCAGATGCCCCCCCACCCCCACCCACTCCATCCAGGCAGCTGAGGAGGCAGACAGGGGCCCCCAGAAGAAGCCCCCGGCATCCCCGATGAGGCTTTTTTTTTGTTTTGGTTTCTATGATTTTTTTAATTAGACTCAGGTCATGAGTTTTTGTTTATTTTGTATTCTTTATTTTATACTCAGGTCATGAGTTTTTGTTTATTTTTTTTCTCAGGTTATGAGATTTTGTATTTCTTTTTTTACTGCACACGGTCAGGAGTGCAGGGGACAGTGTGAATGGTGTGTGAATGTGAGAGGGTGGCACTCCTGACAGTAAGGGGTGTCACCCTCGGCCGTGGTGGTGAAGTTAACCCCACGGCTGTATGAATGACGTGTGAAAGGTGTATGAATGGACAGTGACATCATTGGGGCCTTGACGCTGGCGTTGCTGCTCCCAAGTCCTACATGCTGGACTTGGGCTAATCCAATGCGATGTGTATGTGGTGTGTGTGATCTAGGGACATCAGTGGTGTACACGCGTGCACTGTCTGTGTAATTAATGTTTTGGTTTAGTGTCCAAAGATGCCTACGGCGAGGACCCTCCTGACTGCTCTTCCATCAGCAGACTGGGTGTCCTCTGGCAGGTGGGGACTGTGTGGGTTGGGGGTCAGGTCATCACGTATGTCAATCTGCAGGCCTTTTCTCATAGCAAAGTTGTGCAGAATGCAACATGCACCGATGATCTGACACACAAAGGTAGGGGAATACAATAGGGTCCCCCCGGACTTATCCAGGCAGCGGAAACGGGACTTCAGGAGCCCAAATGTTTGCTCCACCACTCCACGTGTTTTGATGTGTGCTTCATTGTATTTTCTCTCTCCTCTGGTTTGGGGGTTCCGGAAAGGAGTCATTAGATGGGGTCCCAATGCATATGCAGAGTCACCTGTAAGGTAAAAGACAGGAGGATGTTAGTCATGCATGTGCCACTTCTGTTGTGCATCACGGGAGGGGATAGTCATGCCCGACTCCCATGTCACTCACCAACCAGCCAGCTGTCCCCATACATGTTCTGGTTAAATTCTGCTGGGATGGGGCTCTGATTGTATATGAAGCTGTCATGGCTGGACCCGGGGTGTTTGGCACGGACGTGCCATATGAGGCGTTGGGCATCAGCTATCACCTGTACGTTGATGGAATGCCAATGCTTCCGATTGCGGTATATGTGCTCTGTGGCACTGGGGGGCTGTAGGGCCACATGTGTGCAATCAATGGCCCCCACAGTGCGTGGGAATCTGGCAATGTTGTAGAAATCTGTCATTGCCTTCAGCCGCAGCTCCTCAGTGGTTGGTCTGATGAACTGGTTGGACATGCGTCTGAGGATTGCAGGGACAACCTGGTGCACACATCTGCTTATGGAGGACTGTGACATCCCAGCCACCACTCCACTTGTACGCTGGAATGATCCAGTTGCAAGGAAATTAAGTGTTGCCAGGACCTTCACCAGTGGCTGCACTGCTTGTGAGCGGTGTGTCTTGCTGGTGATGTCACCCTGCAGGGTTGTGGTTAGTTCAAGTATTGCATCAGGGCTGAATCTGAAGAGGCGATACACCTCCTCATCACCCATGCCAAAGAGGCTCATACGAGTGCGGTATATCCTCTCACGTGCCCGCCTCCTTCGTTCCGGGGGACCCATCAGTAGTTCGAGGACCACAATTGCTCCTGGCATGTTGGCACACAGAGGTGTTGTCCTTGCAAGTGTGGTTGTTCAGCTAGCTCCTATCGTCGGTAACGCTGCTGTAGCTGCTCTCCTGCTGACCTCTGACCGTCTGGAGTAAAGATAAAGCAGCCTTTTGTAGAAATAACTTTGCGCCGGACGGACGAGATACGCGCGGCGCATGTAGCCAGCGTATGGTGCTTATCCGTTCGCGAATCGGGAAATCTCCCTCATTTGCATATTTGCAGGGGAAATCAATAGGCGCGACTGATGCGCCAAACGAAATTATGCGCTGACGGGACTCTGGCGTCGGAACGTTCCGCCGGTCGCAAATGCCGCGTCTTCGGGCGCATCTAGTTTGGTGGGTACGGGCACATAGAAACGACGGCGCATCTTCACAGTTACGCGGCGCATATCGAAATACTCCAGCGCAAGTGTTGCTGAATCTGGCCCTATGGCCGCGTACACACGTACGAGTACCTCGCAGGGCTAAACTCATCGTTCCGCCCGACAAGGTTCTCGGCTGGCCGTCGAGTTCGTCGACCAGGCTGTCGAAAAAGGCGTCGAGCCATTAGTCCCGATGGCCCATCGAGGAAATAGAGAACCTGCTCTCTATTTTGGCTCGACGCCTTGCTCGACAGTTTTCTCGGCGAAAACGTACACACGATCGAGCTTCTCGGCAGAATATGGATCCCAGCGAGATTCTCGCTGGATTCTGCCGAGAAGCTCGGACGTGTGTACGGGGCCTTAGAGATCGCCACCACATTGGTGATACCTGCTCTGAGTCCTTCCCCCTTCTTCCTATCATCTTTATAGATCAGAAAGAATCCCCCAAACACAAGCCTAACAACAGCTTTCAGCTTGGATTTGGCAACTCAAGATAATGGCAGACTTAAAGGGTTTACACCATCAGAACTGAAAAATAATTTATTGACCTTTGCAGGACAATACAAGGATGAAAACAGATTCTGTTGTGCCATTTCTTTCTTCTTTCTTTTTATTTTTTTTTTATTTTTGTTCTAGTTGGCTGGAAGTTTTCCCAGATAATAATAAATCTGAAAACTACAAATTATTAAACCAGAAAACCCATGAAAACATTTTTTTTATATAACCACCAAATGAAATAAAAATATTTTACAGATCCCTGACAGAAATGTCTGACATAACTTCTAAAGGGTACCTCTAGGCAAAACCTAATTTTTAAGTCAATTTTATTTTAATTTTAAAAAGTTTGCATCGGGTTTTATATTATTTAATTTTTCTAGAAGGATTTAAAAGATAACACTGAAAAAAATGACTGATGGGTCACATAGTTGTAAGTACAACATTGCAGTTAAAACACAGAAAAGACATGGCATTTCTGGCAAGATCGACAGGTGTTTGTGGTACTTGCTGAAAAAGTTTCTAGCCTGAAAAAACAAAACAAAAATTAATGCAACCAACGCATCTAAGAATTGGTATATATACTGCTTTTGTTTTTAGTTACCCTTTGACCCTTCAACTGCCAGGTCTGTATGTTGAATGGACCTGACCAGTTGTGGCCTATCCATGTTTCTAGCCCCCTAATCTACTTGTGGGGCATCGGACGCATGGATTGCTATGGGGGTTTTTATTTTCTTGAAGCATATGATTAGAGCCAGAGGCTCTAATAGGCTATTGCAATACGTGTGAACTAAAAAAAACCTGTTTTTCATTGCATTTGCTGAAAAGCCCAACCTTTTGAAGAGTGAGGTCCACTTGGGCGACTTGGTAACCGATCGCGGGCCACAATGAGCGAAGCGGGTGGATGGCATGTCCGTATCCGCTCTGCCCACTATACTCTTTTATTTTTTTGTGGATCGGATTGGAGGTAGGACACAAGTCGGTTTATGTCTGCCACTACTTAGAGGTGAATGGAGGGTCCAATTGGTCAGACTGTCGGACTGACCGTGTGAAAGGGGCCCAAGACTTCCTTCAAGTTTACCCGCACCGCGGGAACAGCGCAGTGTACCTTTTGGCTTTCCTGCACTTTGCAATAGACTGGGCCACATCAGAGGGCTCTGCGGGCCACATCAAAGGCATTGGGGGCCACATCAGAGGGCTCCACAGGCCACATCAGAGGACACCCCTGCTGTAAAGGGTATATAGCAGTGTACAGAGGGTCCATCCCGAATTTGTAGTGTTAATATGTGGTCACACACTTTTAGCACCTGATAGTTTAAATAAATGTATAAGGTTTTGGTATTTGAGAAAAGGTATACAGTAACTTTACTCCCTTAATAGCAACCTATCATTTTTCACCAAATAATGATCCTCCCTCCCCCTAAGTTCTTACCTTTACTGAACACCATGGCTGGGACAAGTGATGACCAGGAGGGGCAGCTGTCCTGGGCACTGTGGTATCATGTGAGGTTGAGGGGGGGTACCTTGATGAGGAATTTGGGGGGCAGCAAGGGACAATTATTGTTCTAGAAGGGGACATTTTTGGGGGGGGGGGGTGGTGCTAGGAGTGGTGATTCAGGTGGAATTGTTTCGGGAGAGGGATGGGGGGAAGAGGATTTGTTCTAGGAAAATTGAGGGATTTGAGGTGACAAAGATTTGTGCTGGGAGGATTTGAGGGGACAAAGATTTGTGCTGGGAGGATTACCGCAGGGGGGCCAATTTTGTATTGGGATTACGGGGTATTTATGCCTACGGGGTATTCATGCAGATTAGTGCCCAACTTTGCTTTGGGAGGGGGGGTTTGCTGACACATAATGCCCATACATCTTGGGGAGGGGGGCCAAGTGTGGCATGTTCATCCTGGAATCTAGGTGACCCTGTCCCGTCACTGCTGAACTCCCCAACTACTCCCATTGTCAGTTGAGGCCCCTTGAAATCCACAGTACTGCCTGGTATGGGTGAGCATGTGACCTTCTTGCTTGGGCCTAAATGACCAATAGCCAGGCCTGAACTCTGTCATGTGTGGATGGTTACAATGGAAAAGTCAGGGCTCTAGCAGGTGAATAAGGTGGTGGGAAAGCAGGGGAAAGGTAAGTATCAGTGGGTTGTGACCAAAAGAACTTGTCACTTTGCCCTTACAAAGATTCACGCATCTTTGTTAGGGCAAGAACTAAAATGCAATATATGCAGTATATATATATAATTTTTAACTCCGATTTAAACTTCCTCTAACACAGAGGCCGGTAAGTGTGAATTTATTAGTTATGACACAGGGATCTACCATTTCCCTTATTAGGATTTTGGCTGGCTGGCAAAGTCCTAATTTAGGAAGGAAAATTCAATAGAAAAGGCATTGATGCACTACACAGATGTTTAAATTGCGACTCCATCTAATTGGCGAATATGTTTCCAAAAAAATGTGAGAAGGTTTCCAGATAAAGGCTTCAAAATTTATGACATTTGCTATGAGAGTTTAATATAAAACACATATCTCACAAGAAGACTTATGGTTTAATTTTGAGAAAACTTAAAGTGTCCTTTCTGCTATTCCATATGGTGCCATCAATATATCACACAACACAACATGTCATGTTATCTGTGCGTCAATGCATATCTCAGCAGATGTTGGAGTTGTAGGGGATTTGCGGAGATTCTTTATGGTGCTGAAGAAAACCCAAGAAACTTGGAAAGTTTAGGGGCCTGAAATGAAATAAAAAAGTTGTGAATACACGCCTAAAGAGACCCTGTCAGGTCTTTAAAGAAATGAGAACTGCATCCTGTAAGAGAAGAGCCATTATACTAATCTCTCCGATGACCTGTATGCTACCTTCCCTTCATTCCAGAACTGCAGTTGCCATCAGTGCCCTCAGAATTTGTCAGATTCCTTGTCATTCCTCTAACCCCTTTCTCACTACAGGACTCAACAGTGATGTAGGGGTCGGAGGCTCAAACCACAGCTCCCATAAGTTTTGAATGCCTGAGAGACTGCCGAAGGCTGCAAAACTGGAACGAAGGGGGGTAGGACAAATGGGCTGACGGAGAGATGAGTATACTACTGTAACGGAACGTCCCACACTCCGCTTGAGTGCTTCCGTCATATACCGCTTCCTATCAGTCTGGATATAGATATCAGATATTCCAGCTGCTCTCAAGCACACAACGAGACAATACTTGTTTGTCTGCTGAACATGGAGTGTTTATTAGAACCAAGAATACAACCTTATATACAGTTAGAGGAGGTAACCAGAACATAAATTAACATAAGCTAATTAACTAATCATTTACCCAGACGAGGTGACTCATAGATATGACCTTTTTTAAGGTAGACGTCCCGTCTCCTCACTCACCTGCTGTCAGGGTCATTACCGTGCCAAGCGGGCAGCGAGGCGTGGTCGCGCCTCAGGTGGCCCTGGGTGGAGTTGAACCCGGGACCTCTCTGTTGTTATTCCAACACCTTGCCTCTGAGCCACTTCTCAGGTAAAATTCTGTTTGCTGTCCATTGAAGCCCGGTGCTGAACTATGTGCTGATTGCCTGATCTCCCTGCAATCTGCACCTGACTACCCTGGTCCAGCTGAGGCAGGTTATACAATTAACCAGGGTATAAAGTCCTGCCTCACTCTGAGAGCCTTGTCAGTTCATTCTGATCTGATCATCCTGTCTGTGCCACAGTTCCTGTGTTTGATCATCTGCTGCAAGACGGACCCCGGCTTTTGACCCTTGGCTTCGTTTTTGGACTGCTGCTTGCCTGAACCCTTGACCCTGGCTTGTACCTTGGATTGCTGCTGTCTCCTGCCCTTTGACCCCGGCCTGTACCTTTGAACTTCCTCTGCCGTCTCCAGCCCTTGACCCACGGCTTGTGCCCCGGATCTGCTACCATCAGTCTGCTCCCTTCTGAACCGTGTACTGGAACTGTACCACATCTGCTCAGCTACAAGACTAGCCCCCGTGCACGGACTCACAGCCCAGGTAGTGTCTACCTTATTACTGTGGGCTGTGTGTACCTGCAAGGGTGAGCTTACAATCTGCAAATGGACTCCACTCAAGGTAAGCCCTCACACCTGCTATACAATATCATAAGTGTAACCACAGGACATATTTACACAATAGCAGGGTCAATTAGCACAGAGAACAGACAGATGGCTGGAGGTGAGGGCATTAGCATTTAACAGTATGTGTCCCAACATTATGAATGAGTCACTCTTACAATTAACCCGTTAAGTTCAGAATTAACAAACAGTAAATAGTTCTTTACAGATATGCTGGAATATATTGTGGATAATAATTACATAATAATCCCATCTCAGGTAGTCCAAGATATCATTACTTAGTCATCCTATGCCCCTAGTTGACATAGGATGATTTTAGACATCAGAGGGTCCGGGGATGTCCCGGGTGAGTCTGTCACAACTACCTCTTACAGGAAGCTGACATTTCAACGTTCTTAGAAACAGGGCCTCTTTAAAGAAAACCTATGTTCTCATCAAAGTGCTTACACATGAAATGCAATGAAAAGTCTTTTTTTTTGCAAATTCTGATTTCACTGTTAAAGTCAAGTGTTTGACCCACCCCCTCACTCCTCCTACACTCTCTAATGGCCTGCCATTGTGTTACCTCTCAGAGCCTGGTTCATCCTATCTATGTGCAGTGTGTCACAGGCCCGCACCACATTGTGACTTTTTTGTTAAGGGCACTGCTGTGTCTTCTTGCCAGCTATCTAGTACGTGAGATTACGGCTTCATCTTGCTTATTTGTTGACCCAGATTGCCTGATTCCTACACTCGTGTCTCCCCCTCCCCCAGTGCTCAGACTTTACTTTGATACTTTGTAGAATGTCACAAGATGAGAGGATGCAGCAGCAGCTGATCTATGCCAAACATGTGATGATTTTATTATTTATAGACAAACGTAGGGCCTGGACCACACTGTGTAAGAGAAGGTTTAACCACTTGCCGACTGCCCTATAGCAGTTTTACTGCTACAGGAAGGCCGAGCTGTGCAGGATCATGTATATATACGTGATCCTGCACATCCGGGTACCGGGTGCGAGTGCACACCATCGGAGGCTCGCTGATCATATGGTGCACAGGCAGTTCTGTCAGTAAGGAAGGCATTGATCCTGATGTTCCTGCAAAGCAGGGACAGGGATCTGTGCCTTCCCCTAGTAAAAGCACCTCTCACACAACAGTAAAACACCAGCTAGGCACACAGTTAACCCTTTGATCACCCCTGATCTTAACCCCTTTCTATGCAGTGTCTTTACTACAGTGACAGTACATATGTTTTAGCACTGATCACTGTATTAGTTTCCCTGGTTCCCAAAAAAGTGTTAAAAGTTTCAGTTAGTGTCCAATTTGTCAGCTGCAATATCACAGTCCCTCTATAAGTCGCTGATCGCCGCCATTACTAGTAAAAAAATAATAATCTTTAGCTGACATATCCAAATGACCATAATGTTACAATAATGAGATTTTGTAATACACAGTTTGGTGGGGATATGGAAAATCAGACTAAAGCTAAATCTTTCCCCAAAGGCCTGTCCTCTGAGGAGGAATCTACTCTATAAAAATAACATTGCATGTTTCCCAGCAAGCAATCAGACAACAGTGCAAAGGACTGCAACAACAATAAAAAAAAAACATTTTTAACGGCAAACATGGACAGGTAATAAAATAAGTATGTAAACATTTCCAATAAATTGTAAAAAATGGGAATAATCATAAAAAAACTCAGGGAGGGGGCAAGAACTTTGTCAATGGAAGTGACCCAAGGAGCCTTTTATAAGAGAGTTCTGTCTCCAGAAAGGCCCTGCTGTGCCAGATGGCTGCCAGGTTATGGAATGTCTTTGTAGATCCCTTTGGTCCTGTATAAGTATGTATCTATTTATCTATCTGTCTATCTATCTATCTATCTATTTAATATAAATCTCTATCTATCTATCTATCTATCTATCTATCTATCTATCTATCTATCTATCTATCTATCTATCTATCTATCTATCTATCTATCTATCTATCTATCTATCTATCTATCTATATGCCTAATTTAAATAGGAGACGCCCCCTACCCGAAGAATTTGAATTAGGCCGCCCAGTTTATGCTACGCCGCCATAACTTTACACGCAAGTGCTTTGTGAATACAGCACTTGCGAGTAAAGTTGCGGCGGCGTAACGTAAATAAGAAAAGTTACACCGCCGAAAAGATACGCTTTCCTACCTGAATCTGGCCCATAGACTTTGGTTAAGCACAACTTAAGCACATAAGCTTCAGGAATTTTCTCTTAGAGAATTAAATCTAAAATCTATCTATTTAAATAGATGTCTGATGTAAAATTGGGTAAAATACTTTTTACCTATATATATATATATATATATATATATATATATATATATATATAATATATTTCAATGTAACTAATTTTAGATCTATCTATCTATCTATCTATCTATCTATCTGTCTGTCTGTCTGTCTGTCTGTCTGTCTGTCTGTCTGTCTGTCTGTCTGTCTGTCTGTCTGTCTATCTATCTATCTATCTATCTATCTATCTATCTATCTATCTATCTATCTATCTATCTATCTATCTATCTTTCTAGATGTGTTTGGTTGTATTGTATTATGCACAACCAGGCTCCGGACCAGAGGTACAAAATATAGCGGTAGACGAGGGATATTTATGCCGAATCTCTCGGTGCCCAGACTAATGATACCAAGCCATATTTGGTACATGCCAGTCATATAATTATCTGCAGTGTCCAAGCTCAGAGCCTGGTATTTAACCCTCAAATCCATGCAGCTTTGTGACTTAGAGAAATAAATAGAAAGTGCAAGTGCCTTTTTTTTCCTACTGCTACATTCTTTTAGTTACAAAAAAAAAGTAAAACATTTTTGGGGATATTTCTGCGCAGTGAGGATGTGATTTTGCTTTACATTTTTATTTAATTTGTATTTGATAACTTATTTTTTGTTTGATTTATTTATTTTTCAATTCTTTCCTTTCAAAGTCAAGGATGCCATTACAATACCACAATATCAAGTGGCATTATTACATGGAAGCTAAAGGACAAAGATACAGTACTAGTCACATGGCAAAGTTATTATTATTATTAGGGTTGTCCTGATACCACATTTTTAGGACCGAGTACAAGTATCGATACTTTTTTTCAATGTGTCCCCAAAGGCAGCCATGTCCCCCCACATATTGCAGCCATGATGTCCCCCCACATATTGCAGCCATGATGTCCCCCACATATTGCAGCCATGATGTCCCCCACATATTGCAGCCATGATGTCCCCCACATATTGCAGCCATGATGTCCCCCCACATATTACAGCCATGATGTCCCCCACATATTGCAGCCATGATGTCCCCCACATATTACAGCCATGATGTCCCCCACATATTGCAGCCATGATGTCCCCCCACATATTGCAGCCATGATGTCCCCCCACATATTGCAGCCATGATGTCCCCCACATATTGCAGCCATGATGTCCCCCACATATTGCAGCCATGATGTCCCCCTACCTGTTTCCCCTATCGCGTGCCCTGTGTAAAGAACACTCCCTCTTGCTCGGGATTGGACAATCGCTAGCAAGGGGGAGTGTCCTTTACACAGGGCGCGCGATAGGGAAAACAGCTATTGAAAAACGAAAGGTGCGTGTAATGTTCGTGCCGGCGGCTTTGTATATACGGCGGCGGGGTCGGCGGGGGCGACAGCAGCGGGGGGGGGGGGGGGGGGGGCGCGAAGTATTCTATTTGGGTATCGGGGGTATTTGTGGGAGTACAAGTACTCCCGCAAATACTCGGAATCGGTCCCGATACCGATACTGGTATCGGGATCGGGACAACCCTAATTATTATTATTATACAGAATTTATATAGCGTCAACAGTTTACGCAGCGCTTTACATCAGGGAAGACAGTACAGTCACAATTACAATACAATACAGGAGGGATCAGAGGGCCCTGCTCGTTAGAGCTTACAATCTAGAAGGGAGAGTTGCAATATTTATAATAATAATAATAATAATAATAAAAAGAAGAAAACTAATGCCTTGTATACACGATCGGAATTTCCGATGGAAAAAGTCAAACAGAATTTTTTCATCAGATATTCCGACCGTGTGTGTGCCCCATCAGACTTTTTTCGGTCAGAATTTAGAAAGAGAACATGTTCTCTTTTTTTCCGGCGGAAATTCCGTTCGCCTGTAGAGAACTCCGATGGAGAAAAAAACATGCATGCTCAGAATCAAGTCGACGCATGCTCGGAAGCATTGGACCTAATTTTTCTCGGCTCATCGTAGTGTTGTATGTCACTGTGTTCTTGACGGTCGGAATTTGGTGTGACAGCATAGGTGTGCGCAGCCTATTGCATTAGGGCAGGCATGTCCAAAGTCCTGCCCGGGGGCCAAATGCGGCCCCCGTGTTGATTTAATATGGACCCCCTGGGGATTTGGATATATATATTGTTTGTGGCCCCCAGGGCCACAAAAGATATATACTGTATTTATTGGTGCTGCCTTGGAGAGGACAGGGAGGGGGCAGGACGAGTGCCGTCAGATTACATGAAGAGAATCTTCTGTTTACTCAGCAGCGTCTCTATTGGAAGTCCCGTCTCCTGGGCTGCCATTGGAAGACTGTTCTGTCTATCATAGGAGGCGAGACTTTGTATTAAAGAGGCCACAGGGTAAACAAGAGATTCTCCTGTTTGTAATCTGTTGGCACTCGTCCTGCCCCTCCTCCCTCCCTCTGTCCTCCGAGGTTGCAGATGGGCATTGTTCAGGCTGCATTGGTGGCAATGGTAAGGCTGCATTGGTTGCAATGGTGAGGCTGCATTGGTTGCAATGGTGAGGCTGCATTGGTTGCATTGGTGAGGCTGCATTGGTTGCAATGGTGAGGCTGCGTTGGTGGCAGTGGTGAGGCTACATTGGTGACAGTGGTGAGGCTGCATTCATGGCAATGGTGAGGCTGCATTCATGGCAATGGTAAGCCTGTGCGTGTTATACCCCTATAAATACGGTATATCCAAATAACACGCCCAAGCTCATCTCTTCACCACACACAGCCACAAAGGCAAGAGAATTATTGTTGGGCCGTGTATTAGTGCTCGGAGGAACACACTTAGACCGAATTTTAATCGTTCAAAGAATGTCAGGCAAAATGGTCGGCCCTCACGCAAAGGGAAGGGGCCAGTAAATTACATATTTACTGTCACCTTCCCCCCTACTAAAACATCCCAGCAGCAACAGCCGATAGGAGAGGAGGGAAGCTGGCAGCGCTGTGGGGGGAAAGATGGGAGCCAGGGCAGTAGGGGGAATCAGTGCTGCTCAGGGTGATTAGGGTGTGCCTGGGCACGCCTGGCACACCCTGTGCGTACCCCTATGTGTGACAGTGTGTATGCAAGACAGCTTGAACGGAATGCTGTCAGAAAAATCAGACGAAAAATGTGTACAAGGCATTATACTGTACACATATGACTGCTAGATGAAGCTTATATGTTTTTCATCTTATACTTCACCCCAGTGTTGCCAACTGTCTGTATTTTTACGGACAGTTCATAAAAACAGGCACTTTTTTCCTCTGTTCCTAAATGTCCGTGGTTGTGGGAATGTGTCAGTAAAAATAGCCGAGATCGGTTTGGCTTGGAACTGCGCATGGAGATTGGAGGCAGGGGGTGATGGTGGCTGCGGTGGCACCACAGAGGGGGGTGGAGGCAGGGTGCAACGGAGGCAGGGGGAGATTGGAGGCATGGTGTGTTGGTGGCACCGCAGAGGGGCATGGTGGCACAGCAGAGGGTGGGGAATGGAGAGAGGGGTTGTTGGTGGCACAGCAGAAGGGGTTGGAGGCAGGGGACGATGGAGGAAGGGGGTGATTGGAGGCAGGGGGTGATTGGAGGCAGGGGGCCTGGGGGAGATTGCAAGCAGGGGGAGATTATGGCACTGCAGAGGGGGGTGAAGGCAGGGGGTGTTTGTGGCAGAGGGGGATGGAGGCAGAGGGTGATGCGACTAAATAATTTGCCCTTATTGTATCGAAAATAACAAAAATATGTTTTTACCTTAATATCTACCTTAAATCACGTTGCTATTTGCCTAGTGTACTTCTTTGTAGCCTAAATACTGAAATTTGCACCTAAAAATGTAGCAATGCATTATACCTGATATTCCTTTGAATGTATTATATGCAATTGAGCTATTAGTGTTTTTGATTGTTGTTTTGTTCCTTTGTATTGTGTGAAATACTTTAATAAAAACAATAAAAAAAAAAAAATGTCATTTAGTAACTTTTGTGAAATGCCAGTAAAAACGTGGTTGCGCCAGTAAATTTTGTGTGTCGTGCCAGTAAATTTCAATCTGGTAGGTTGGCAACACTGCTTAAAGGGACACCAAACATGTTATACTTACCTCCACTGTGCAGTTCATTTTTCACAGAGTGTCCCAGAACGCTGTCTTCTGGGGTCCCTCGGCAGCTGTCTCGGCTTCTCCTCGCAAAAGCTTTCTACCTTCATGCGAGCTCGCACGGTGGAAAGCTTTTGCCCGTGATACAGCGGTGTCCATAGCCGCCGACTGTATCTCTCGGCCCCGCCCCCCAGCGCGCCGCGTTATCCGCTGTGATTGACAGCAGCGCCAGCCAATGGCTGCGCTGCTATCAATCCACCCAGCCTAGCCAATCAACGGCCAGGCTGGGAACCGAACAGGACGACCATCACGCGTGCCGGACTTTCGAGGGGTGAGGTAAATAAAACGGGGGATCGGGGGGGGGGGGGGTCGTTGCTGTCAGATGTTTTTGTACCTTTATGCAGTTAAAAACTTTTACCTTTACAACCCCTTTAACCCTGATTAGTTTGCATAGAAACATCGAAGAGTAACAGCAGAAAAAGTCCATTGAGGCTGCCCCATTTTTTTTTCTTTTTGGTCTGAGTATAGATACATACCTCCCAAACGTCCCAGATTTTGCGGGAATGTCCTGCGATTAGCGGTAAATCCCGCGATCAGTGCTAGAGTCCCGCGATTCCGTGCCCCCCCGCGATTACCGAGATTCGCGGTAAACCCCCCCACTCAACAAGTCTGGTCCGTGGAACTCCCCCCGCTCAACAACTCCGATCCGCGGCACTCCCCCCGCTTAACAACTTTGATCCGCGGAAACCCCCCCGCCCAACAACTCCGATCCGGCCCCCCCCCCCCCCCTGCTCAACAACTTTGTTGGGAGGTATGCTCATTTGCCCCTCATTCTGAAGTTGAAAAGTTGTTGGGAGTTATGTAGATATATATTATTAAGATAAGAAAAAATCATATATAAAGCAAAAAACATGTGAGGCAGACTCAATGGGCCACTTGGACTTTTTCTGCTGTCTATTTGTTGTAATGTCTATGGCCCAGATTCAGAGAGAATTGGATTCTCGTAGCGTATCAGAAATACACTACGCCGCCGTTCTTTACCTGGCTCTACGTGGAATGCAGGTAGATTTTGTCCAGTAAACGACGGCGGCGTAGTGTATTTCTCCCGTCGCAATCCATCTAGACGAGTAGGGGGCGTGAAGGATTTAAAATAGTCGCGTTCCCGCGGCGATCAAACTGCGCATGCTCCGTTCGGAAATTTCCCACCATGCATTGCGCGAAATCACGTCGTTACGTCATTTTTTCTTGAGTAGCGTCGTTTACGGAGATTCCTATTCCCGAACGAGTTACGTAAAAAAAAAAAAAAAATTTAAATTTGACGCGGGAACGACGGTCATACTTAACATGGGCTATGCACCGTTAGACCAGCAAAAAGCTGGTCTAACAGTACGTAAAAAAAAACAGACGTAAGCGATTGCGAAGACCGCTCGTATCTTCGTGGATCGCCGTAAAAACACATTTGCATATCCCGACGCATCAAAACGACGCGAACTCCTCCCAGCGGCCGCAAAAATATCGCAACGTAGATCCGAGGGCTTACGAAGACGTAAGCCTCTCGGATCGAAGCCCGAAGCCGCCGTATCATGGTTTGAGGATTCAAACTAGTGATACGGCGCGCGAAATTTGAAATTACTCCTGTCTAACACCAGTTAGACAGGCGTAATTGCTCTGTGAATCTGGGCCCATGTTTCTATGCAAGCCAATAAGGTTGATGTATGATATGAATAATAGATAAGCTTTATTTTATTTTTTATTGTTATTATTATTTTGTATGTATTAATTTTTTTTTTTTTTTTTTTTGAACCCAGTATTTTCCCATGTCTTGTTTGAACAGCCTGTACTACAGAAAGGTGTTGCAGAAGCTTCTGTCCTGTTTCCTCCTCTTATCTTCCTTTCCTACAATTCAGATGTAAATGACAAATCATTAACCTGTAATTATCCCATGACAATGTGAAATACAAAGGTCAGGGAATGCCTGCACACAAGCTCACGTATCCTGGACCCACAGCCTTGACAGAGCTCAGATGGCAATATGGTAAGCACAATGACTTTTTAATTGAGGATAATTATTTATATCTGTTTTTATCTTTAACCTTGTCAGCTTCCTGCCCTCTTGTCAGGTTTTATCAGATAAAACACTCATGGGGGCATTTAAACCTGAACTTTGACTGTCATGAAAGGTGATTGGCAGTTCGAACCAAAAGAAGGCTACTAGGCATGAATATACTGCTCAGTAATTAGTCCACCCAAAGTCTAACGATGATTACACTTATTTATAAATAAAATAATCATTTTTATCATTTCCTTTTTTAAACAAGATTTAAAAAGTATTGAGTTAATTATTATTTTAAAAGAAGCCATTGTTATTTGATGAATGACTCTTCCAGGGCTTGTTTATACCATGCCGTGTATGCGTTAACACGCGTGTTTTTGTGGCGGATTGGGTTAGAAAACCGTTTCGTCTTAAATAGGCTGCCAGTGCAACTCAATGCAAAAAAAATTAAAAAAATATATTTAAAAAAATTCATATTTAAAAACATGATGAGTTTGATTTACTAAGACCAAATAGACTGTTGCATTTTCTAATGGAATTTTCCCCAAAGCTTAGTGAATGAGGTGAAGCTCTGCTGACTTCAATCATAAGCTAGCCAACCAGATGTTTTTTTATGTATTTATTTACTTTGCACCTGACCTGAGGGTTCTTTGCAAAGTAAAATCATGTGCAAGCAAAAATGCTTTTTTTTTTTTTTTTAAATAAAATAATAATAATATCGTACAATGACATATAGAATTGGGTATATGTGATTGAACGATATTATTATTTTTTTATTTCTTATGGTTGAACTTGATGGACTTGTGTCTTTTTTCAACCTGACTATGGGCCAGATTCACTAACAGTTAAGCCGGCGTATCAGTCATACGCCGGCATAACTCAGAATCTGCGCCGGCGTATCTTGTTTTCTGTATTCAGAAAACAAGATACGCCGGGTTGCAGATAAGATACGAGCGGCGTAATTGTATTACGCCGTTGTATCTTAACTGCAATTTTAAAATGGCCGCTAGGGGCGTTCCTGGTGATTTATGCAGAGAATATGTAAATCAGCGAGATACGCCAATTCCCGAACGTACGCTCGCCTGATGTTTCCGTAAGGGGTTTCCTGGCGTAAAGATAAAGCACCAAAAAGCAGGCGCATCCTATGTTAAGTATGGATGTCGTGACCGCGTCGAATTTGAAAATGTTTATGTCGTTTGCGTAACTCGTCCGTGAATGGGAATTGACGTCATTCACGTCGAAAACACCATCATAATTCGGAGCATGCGCACTGGGATACATTGACGGCCGGCGCATGCGCAGTACGTTCAGCGCGGGATCGCGCCTATTTTAAATACTACACGCCCCCTACCCGCAGAATTTGAATTACGCCGGCCTATTTATGCTACGCCGCCGCAACTTTAGGAGCAAGTGCTTTGTGAATACAGCACTTGCGCGTAAAGTTGCAGCGGCGTAACGTAAATGAGAAACGTTACGTCGGCCAAAAGATAATCACTGGCGTCATCGCGTCAATTCCGGTTTCAGAACAACGAGCGGCAGCCATCCACACTGACTCCTGGGAATTCTGACACATAGCTTAAAATGCTAAGTTATAAAATTGTGTGGAACTCCACTTTAGCCATGGTTCCTCTAGGGGTGGCTACGGGTTCCTTGAGCTGTAGCTACTTACTTCCCTATCCGATGGTGGCCACATAGTTCCTGGACCAACACCACTTGGCAAAGCCAGCAGCATGACTGCAAGGGTATCAGTTTGAACATTTTTCCCACTTACCACCACCAACATAAGGGGCATTTCCCCAATAATACCCGATGGACTAATCTTACTAAGGGTTCCCTGAGACCTGAAAATAATTTCAAGTGTTACTCTGGGGTAAAAAGGTTGAGAAAGGCTGGGTTATACTAAGGCCGCGTACACACGAGGAGACAAATCCAATGAAATAAAATACTTCCACGCATGCGTCGAATCCATTCGACGCATGCGGGTGATTTCTGTCCGCTGGTTAGGCGTACTAACCAGCGGACATGTCGGACAGACGGCTTTCCAGCAGACAAGTTTTAAAGCATGCTTTAAAACTTTTGTCTGCTGGAAACCTGTCTGCTAGCCCGTACACACGATCGAATCTGTCCGCTGGAACTGGTCTGCGGACCAGTTTCAGCAGATATATTCGATCGTGTGTACGCGGCCTATGACTTATAGTTTAAAAAATATTTAAGATAACTACTACACCTTAAAGGGGTGTTCCAGCCAAATGTTGTGTTTATTAAAAGTCAGCAGCTACAAAAAGTGTAGTTGCTGGCTTTTAATAAACACTCACTTACCTTCTTCACGTTCCAGCGACGCAACGCGCCGGCCGGGGCTCCGCTCCTCTCCCCCCCTCCCTGGCCGGCGTCTTCATTCTAACTGTGGGCACCCAGCCGTGACAGCCTTCGGCTTCACGACCGGGCATCCACTGCGCATGCGCGAGCGGCACTGCGCATGCGCGCGCGGCGCGGCCCGCCGCTGATTGGACAGGCGATCGTCTAGGACCTGTCAGTGTCCTAGGCGGTCGCCTACAGGGAGGGGCTGCTGTGGGCGATTAAGCTTAATCGCCTAACCAGCCCCTCGGCAGAAAGAGGAAGAGGGACAGGAAGTTATTACATGCCAAATGTGGCATGTAAGGGGGTGTGGAGTGGATTAAGCGGAAGTTCCATTTTTGGGTGGAACTCCGCTTTAATAAATTGATAAATTTTCAACCCTATTGTGTTTCATATTGATTATAACTTATCACTCGCTGCATGGCAGGCAAGTTTATCACAGTAGCATAAAATTCCGAGCTCTTTTGTCTGTGCTAACACTTTACATAAATTTGCACAGCTTATAATTGTTCTCTCCTTATCTCATAACAGCCTTATCTGCAGGGCTGTCTTAATGAGAGGGCACACCTGGGCACTGCCCAGGGGCCCCAGCTGCATGAGGGGCCCCTGCAATTTCCACCAAAGCAGCTGGTCATTGAGCCCATTATGCCTTGAAATTGGGGGCCCCATGATTAGGGTGACCAGACGTCCCCAGTTTCAGGGGACAGTCCCCTGATTGAGGACACTGTCCCCGGACCAAGTCTGTCCCTGGTTTTGTCCCCAGATTGGATTTAATAGGGGGCAGGGGCAATTTCAAAGACAATCAGTGCAGAATTAAAATACAAAAATTTGAATTACACCCCCCCCCCCCCCGCTCCGCCGTGCCTACTAGCATAGGGGGGGTTGTATTTTTCCCATTATCTGTGCCCCTTCCTGATGATCATGTGCTGGTCGGAGTTCTTCTGCCTTGGCTCAAATCCTGGCCAGCCACCTGCCTATCTCCTTGCCTTCCCTGGCGGAGTGATCTTCCTCCACTCCCCATCCAGTAGTAGGCGGGGCCCGAAGAGCAAAAGTTGAGAGGCTGTGAGGTGGGCGGCGATGGGCAGAGTCGCTGATTGTTGCCATTACTAGTAAAGAAAAAAATATGTCCCCGGATTTCATTTAAAAAATCTGGTCACCTTACCCATGATGGCACTGAGAATGATGTATACACAGGGGAGGCAGTTTGCCTCCTACCTACTTGATGTCTGTTTACATTCCCTGTCATCATTGTAGGGGCCCCAGAGCATTACTTTGCCCAGGGGCCCATGATGCTATTAAGACGGCCCTGCTTATCTGTACAGTACCATTGTCGGTGTCATTCACTGGGTAACCGCTCCTACAATTGGATGATTCCTCTTTAATTGACTAGTACAAAAATACAACTCTGAGTCGACCTTGAACAAATGACTTTCAGCCCAGGTTCACACTCATGGGCGTCCGCTCATAGGAGTAAGGGGGGGCCAGTGACCCCCCCCTGGAATCGGCAAGGGTCTGCCATGCTCGCATCTGTAGCTGTGCTGACTCTCTCTGTGTTTGTGCGAGTTGGCTCCACAGCTGTTGCAAGATCAGTGTCACTGAGTTACAGAGCTCTTTACTGCCACCTCTGGGCTGCTTCCTGTATGTGCACCCTCGTGTTTGTTTTGCTGCCTGTAATGTATTTTCAAAGGGACATGTGGAAACAGGACTTGGGAGAAGGAAGACCACCGTGACCTTACAAGTGGGGACTGTGAGTACAAGTTAAGGGAGAAGGCTTTATGGGATAATGACTAAGCCCCTGCCCTTCATGACATTGTCAGAGAAGCGGAGCATAGGTGACTGTAAAATTATGCCCCCCCCTGGAAAAAGTTCAGCGGATGCCCATGTTCACACTGGGTACGATTTAGTTTGAATTGAAATGCGATTTCACATGTGAAATCGCATCTCAAATCGGCGGCAATTGCCGGCAATGACACCGTCCTAATCGGTGCGACGCCGCATCTGCGGCGCTGCACCGATTTAAAAAAGTAGTTCCTGTACTACTTTTCGCGATTTCAGGACGCGATTTACATTGGCATCTGTGCAGAACCCTACACAGATGTCTCCTAAATCGCGCCGAAATCGGGACTGCCAGAGGGAGTGAAATCGCTCGAGTTCACTCCCGCAGCCCAGTGTGAACCAGGGCTTAAGTCTATTGTGACTCAGACCTCGACCTGAGAATGTTTGCTGAGAAATGGGAAGTTGCTGGGTTTAAAATTAACTAGAGATAAGAAAACATTAAGGGCCAGATTCAGCAACACTTGCGCTGGAGTATTTCGATATGCGCCGCGTAACTGTGAAGATGCGCCGTCGTTTCTATGTGCCCATACCCACCAAACTAGATGCGCCCAATAACGGGTCATTTGCGACCGGCGGAACGTTCCTATGCCAGAGTATAGTCAGCGCTTAATTTCGCTTGGCGCATCAGTCGCGCCTATTGATTTCCCCTGCAAATATGCAAATGAGGGATTTTTCCCAATTCACGAACGGATTAGCACCATACGCTGGCTACATGCGCCGCGCGTATCTCGTCCGTCCGGCGCAAAGTTATTTCTACAAATAGCTGCTTTATCTTTACTCCAGACGGCCACAGGTCAGCAGGAGAGCAGCTACAGCAGCGTTACCGACGATAAGAGCTAGCTGAGCACCCCCACTTGCAGGACAACACCTCTGTCCATGCTTGTCTGTCAACTTTTACAGCCATGGAGGAAGACATCATAGGTCTCCATAGCCGAGATGACGGCTGACAGCTCCTGGCCATTAAAGTTCAGCTTTCTCCTGTGTGTTTGCGGGGAACGGGAGCAGCCATCTCAGAACAAAAGTAACTTCACTGCGGGGAGGGGGAACAGGATATACTTTAGTGCCGGAATGGCGCATCTACGGGCGCATTTACACGCCCAACGGAAGGCATTGCGCTGACGTTTCCCGTGAAGTGGTGCCGACGGAAGTTGTGAGCATGCGCACAAAGGGGGCGAGTGGAGCCTCACTCACTGCGCATGCTCCGTGGTTGATGCGCTGAACGTAAGCCTCTGCGCTGGGCTCCGCCCATCATTTACATATGATCACACCCACTTCCCCTTGCGTCGGGTTACGCCAGCGCATTATCGTTACTCTGGCGCAAGTTTACGCGCAACTGCTATGTGAATAACAGTACTTGCGCTGAAAGGGTCGTCAGAGTAACGTAAATGAGAAGCGTTACTCTGGAGCAAAGATGCTCTCATCTACCTGAATCTGGCCCTAAGACGAAGTCCCTTAAAATCCCAAAAACTTCCTGTTGAATTTTGACTTTTATAATTGTATATACATTTTCTATTTTAGAAATATCAAATTGTTAAAGATACACTATATGACCAAAAGTATTGGGATGCCTGCCTGTACACGCACATGATCTTTAACCACTTAACGACCGACTCCTGTAGATTTACGTTGGAAGAATGGCCTGGCTGCGCAAAGTAACGTACCTGTTTGTTACTTTGAATTTCGGGCTGTGCGGGTGGGAGTGCGCGCACTCCTGCAGCGAGCTCCGTTACCGTGCCCGCAGGATCCGCGGACTCGATTCCACCAGGGTCCCACAATTGAGTCACAGAGCTGAAGAATGGGGAGATGCAAAACACAGCATCTCCCTGTTCTGCCTAGTGACAGGACACTGATCGTCTGTTTCCTCTCATCAGGAGCAGTGATCAGTGTCATGTCACAGTAAACTCCGCTCCCAAACAGCTAGAATCACTCCCTAGGACACACTTAACCCCTCCCTAGCCCCCTAGTGGTTAACCCCTTCACTGCCAGTCACATTTAAACAGTAATCAGTGCATTTTTATAGCAGTGATCACTGTATAAATGTGAATGGTTCCAAAATAGCGTCAAAAGTGTCAGATATGTCCACCATAATGTCGCAGTCACTATAAAAATCCCTGATCGCCACCATTACTAGTAAAAAAAAATGATTCATAAAAATGTCATAAAACTATCCCCTATTCTGTAGACGCTATAACTTTTGCACAAACCAATTAATAAACACTTCTTGCAAAAAAAAATTGTGAAATTATGTAGAAGAATACGTATCGGCCTAAATTGAGGAAAGAATCGTTTTTTTTAGATATATTTAGGGGATATTTATTATAGCAAAAAAAAAAAATTCTTAAATTGTCACTCTATTTTTGTTTATAGTACAAAAAATAAAAAACGCAGAGGTGATCAAATACCACCAAAAGAAAGCTCTATTTGTGGGAAAAAGAGGACGTCAATTTTGTTTTGGAGCCATGTCGCACGACCGCGCAATTGTCAGTTAAAGCGACGCAGTGCCGAATTGCAAAAAGTGGCCTGGTCATTTGACAGCCAAATGGTCCGATGCTGAAGTGGTTACTGGCATTCCAGTCTTAGTCCGTAGGGTTCAATATTGAGTTGGCCCACCCTTTGCAGCTATACCAGCTTCAACTCTTCTGGGAAGGCTGTCCACAAGGTTTAGGAGTGTGTCTATGGGAATGTTTCTCCATTCTTCCAGAAGCTCATTTGTGAGGTCAGGCACTGATGTGGATGAGAAGGCCTGGCTCGCAGTCTCCACTCTAGTTCTTTCCAAGGGCATTCTGTCAGGTTGAGGTCAGGACCCTGCAGGCAAGTCAAGTTCCTCCACCCCCAACTCGCTCATCCATGTCTTTATGGACCATGCTTTGTGCACTTTATGTAGCCATTTATAACCATGGCATGGCATGACTTTTATGGATTTTTTTCCCAAGCAACTCTTTTCAAGGTAATTTTTGTCCAAAGTTTTTGCTAAGGTGAAATCAGTAAATTGTCCCGAAAAATCAGTTTAAGCCCTGGTTCACACTGAACTCGCACAATTTCACTCCCGCTGGCAGTCCCGATTTCAGCTGCGATTTAAAAGACATCTGTTTGGGTTTCTGCACAGATGTCAATGTAAATCGCGTCCTGAAATCGCAAAAAGTAGTACAGGAACTACTTTTTGAAATCGGTGCAGCGCCGCAGATGCGGTGTCGCACCGATTAGGACGGTGTCATTGCCGGCAATTGCCGGCAAATGCCGCCGATTTGAGATGTGATTTCACATGTGAAATCGCATCTCAAATCGAACTAAATCGTACCCAGTGTGAACCTGGGCTCAATGAAATCATTTTTCTTATCCTTATACAACACATAAACAGATACCAAGAAAATGCTGCAATGTTTTCCATATATTTCATGCTGTTACTGCAAGTTTAATGCCGTGTATTTATTGTGTTACTGCAAGTTTAACGCCACATATTACATTTCTATTTTAGAAATATCAAATCGTTGAAGATACACTATATTACCAAAAGTATTGGGACACCTGCCTTTACACGCACAAGAACTTTAATGGCATCCCAGTCTTAGGCCGCGTACACACGACCAAATAAATCCAATCAAATCGGTCTGTCAGACCGATTTGATTGGATTTGTCTGCTGGGATATATTGGTTTGGCAGACAGTGCGGTGACGTGGCGGTGATGTTGACGCCGCCACGTCACCGCACCAGGAAGCAAAACACTTCCGCGCATGCTTCGAATCCATTCGACGCATGTGCGGGCAGATATGTCTGCTGGTTAGCGTACTAACCAGCAGACATGTCGGACGGATGGGTTCCCAGCAGACAGATTTTAAAGCATGCTTTAAAATCTGTCTGCTGTAAAAATCTGTCTGTCCACCCGTACACACGATCGAATTTGTCTGCTGAAACGGTCCGTCGGACCGTTTTCAGCAGATAGATTCGATCGTGTGTACGCGGCCTTAGTCTGTAGGGTTCAATATTGAGTTGGCCCACCCTTTGCGGCTATAACGGCTTTAACTCCATATGGCCATATGGAGTTCTAGATTGATTATGCTTTGTTTAAGAGTTCAGCACTTTCGAGTTTGAGGACCTGGAGTGATGTGCTGATTTCATCTTGTGGAATAAATAGATTGAACACTGATACTGGTTTTGGCTGTATCTCCCTTCATTCGAATATTTATTGAAGTGGAAATAAGTTTGAGAGCCAGACCAGCAACCGCACACGTGGGCAGGAGTCAGAAGGCTGTATATTATTAGCTAAAACTTGCGATAAATGGAATAGTGAAATAAAGATAAAAAATATATAGTAGACCGCAGCAGCTATTATAAAAAGGTGCCAGAACCTTACAAATGAATAAATACACAAGTTTACAGCGCTAACGGAATACAAAGTGATGATGTACTGTGACAATTTTTCACAATTTATATATAACAAATAAAGTGCTGAGTGCTCAAAAAATGAAAAATAAGGCCCCTTTCACATGGGCGGACCATATGTCTGCTTTTTCATCCATCCGTGTACTGATGAAAAAGGGACATACATTGGTGGCGCGGGTGTCAGTGGATGAACATCTGCTGACACCCGATTTCGCCCGGTTCCGCATTCCTCCAATTCTGCAGACAGAGGAAAACCCTATTTTTTTCATCCGTCTGGCGGATCGGATCAGGTGAACATGGACAGACGGTCCGTGTTCATCCGATCCCCCCATAGCGGAGAGCGGAGAAAAGACAGGGCTGTCCCTGCACAGTGTGCGAGGACCTCCCTGTCATCCACCGGCTCAGCGGGGATCCACAGAGCGATCCCCGCTGAGCAAGTGGAGGTTCACGGGGCGGATCATTACTGATCTGCTCAGTGTAAAAGGGCCCTAATTTGATAATGGAGGGACTCCTGCGCTACCGCTGGGTAAAGCTAGGGGGCACTGCTGCAGACACCTGTCAATCTGTCCTGACCAGAAAATTTGATGATGAATGAAAAAAGTGATAGTGACTGAGCTGTGTGAATAGTGAAATGTTACACTGAATAGGGGTAAAAGTGACAACCTAAAACAATATGACCAAAACTTCTATAGTGCACATAGTAATAAAACATTCAGGCATTATAGCAAACATAAAACAAAAGTGACCGTGAAAAGAACACAACAAACTTGGCAAATGGTGTCACTAACAATGACACAAATACAGTGATATAGCAAGTGTGATGACGCAAAACTGCAAAAAGTCCACACAAAAGTTCATAAGGAGTGATCCCAAAATGTGGAGTATGGAAAGGAGGACCTCTTGTGACCCCTAGCTGCTCACCTCTCACGGCTATAGCACGGACAGCCTCATGAGACTTCTTTCTTACCAAGGGACTCAGCGCCAGATGGTATGTAGCGCCCCCTTGCTTTTAGCATGGCCACTACGCTAAAAACTAGTTGACTGGGAGAGTTACATTGCTCTCGGTCGTGATTTGTTTAGGTTAATGACCTGTGTCATTCTGGAAAGATCCACTGGCTCGGACTGCATTCTGGGGATGTCATTATCATCTTTGGCTGGCAGTGGGAGCCAAAGGGATTTCTGGAGGATGGAGTCTTCCCCAGCAGCCAATGGGAGAGGGTTTTCCCCACTGGGCATGCTGGGGAGGGGTATATCGGTGATGGAGGTCATGTGTTTGGGGTTCTCTTCCTTCTCCTGCGCAGGGTCCCGAAGTCAGGGTGCGGCACCCACCTTCAGGGTGTGCGCATCCATGGACCCTACCGGCGTGGCCCACCTGGCCAGGTTCCCAGGCCTTGCTTAATCTCAATCGGAGACTAAACTAAAGGGGCCCCAGTGACTTACTGGGTCCCCGATGCCGTAGAGAGAATCCGGCACCCGGGCCATAGACAGGTACGCTCTACTATCACCCGGTGATCTGTGCTGAGATAACTGCTGGGAGGATTTTCTCTATTCGGACATTCATGAACTATCTAAACTACACTGGTCTGTGGCAGAAGCCTAGAGCCGGGTCAGTGAGAGAGACCTGTTCCTCCCAGCCAACATCTAAAGTGGCGACGCGTGCAAGATTGTATTTTTTCAAGGGGCTGATTATGCTGTACATGTATCCAGGCCTGACATGAAGAATCTCTTTTCCTCATCAAACTGTTCTCCCTCTACCGAGTTGATGTTTGGCTATGTTGGCCTGGAATTAAAGCATTGAGAAAATCTTTATTAACTGTGTGGACACTCAATTACTGCTTAATGGCTTCTGGTGCACCCCTAGACCAAGCAAGAGTAACTAAATCTGCCGATCCCATTATCAATCCAGCGGCCCTTGCGGGGGTGACGCTACACGAATTCCAGGCCAACATAGCCAGACATCAACTCGGTAGAAAGAGAATAGGTTGATGAGGAAATAGAGATTCTTGATGTCAGGCCTGGATACATGTACAGCATAATCAGCCCCTTGAAAAAATACAATCTTGCACGCGTCGCCACTTTAGATGTTGGCTGGGAGGAACAGGTCTCTCTCTCTCTGACCCGGCTCTAGGCCTCTGCCACAGGCCAGTGTAGTTTAGTTTGTGAATGTCCGAATAGAGCAAATCCTCCCAGCAGTTATCTCAGCACAGATCACCGGGTGACAGCAGAGCGTACCTGTCTATGGCCTGGGCGCCGGATCCTCTCTACGGCATCAAGACCCAGTAAGTCACTTTAGTTTAGTCTCCGATTGAGACTCAGCAAGGCCTGGAAACCTGGCCAGGTGGGCCACGCCGGCAGGGTCCACCCTGAAGGTGGGTGCCGCACCCCGACTCTGGGACCCCGCGCAGGAGAAGGAAGAGAACCACATATATACCCCTCCCCAGCATGCCCAGCGGGGAAAACCCTCTTCCATTGGCTGCTGGGGAAGACTCCATCCTCCAGAAATCCCTCTGGCTCCCACTGCCAGCCAAAGATGATAATGACATCCCCAGAATGCAGTCCGAGCCAGTGGATCTTTCCAGAATGACACAGCTCATTAACCTAAACAAATCACGACCGGGAGCAATGTAACTCTCCCAGTCAACTAGTTTTTAGCGTAGTGCCCATGTTAAAAGCAAGGGGGCGCTACAGGTATATGAAAGAGACAGTGGAAACGTATATATTGCGTAATATTGCGAGGTAACTAATGAAGCTCATAAATCACATAGCCATGTACTCACATAGAGGACATGGATAGTGGGCCTATCTCCAACGAATGCCGAGTTTGTAAATCCATCCTCTAGTTTTCCCTCTGCTCCTGACTTCCAAATGTACCGCTCATAAAGTGGAGAGTGGAGTGGAGAGAAATCAGAGGAGACAAAAAACAGAGCACATCGCGTAATCCAGTAGGAAACATAGTTTAATAAAACCAAATAAAAACTCTCACATTTACAGTGGATTAAAGGTGCAAAACATATACGAGCGGCGAGCTCGTCTTCCTCCCGTCAGAAAATGCTAAGTCCGATGCTCCAATCCCGACGTGTGTTGTCACACCATGTGACTTCATCAGGGGATCAGGGAATCCCCTGATGAAGTCACGTGGTGTGACGACACGCGTCGGGATTGGAGCATCGGAGGTCAAACCTGAGAGTTTCAATTTGTATGCAATCAGGCAGGCCCTTTCACTACATGGTTTTGGTAAACCTGAAGAGAAAACCGCACTCCGCACTCCACCGCAATATATTCATATATATATATATATATATATATATATACACAGTACACAGGTATCTAATCAAAAATCATTTGAAGGCAGGGTAGCCATAAGGGATATCTTATGCATAGACATAAGACTTATTGGTGATTCCTTGATCGTTCTGTTCCATTTTGCAAATACATATGGGATGGGGCTGAGTAATATCAAAATAATGCTTCCAGGCCTATGAAATGTCATGTGTTACAACTAACAAACAATTGTTTCTTAAGAACCCTATTTTATGTCCTGGGCTGCAGTTAAAGATTTCTGAGTTTACCCCAAGATATAAAATAGGGGTATTAAGAAACCATTGTTGGTTTGCCTTTGAAGAATTTGCGGCTACCTCCTCTAACGCATCTTCTTTAAATTATAACTTTTTTTCTCTTACCCAGTCTGCGTTCTTACTGTTTCATGTCCATGTGTTTGTCATGATGTTATTATACCTCCCTCATATGATTTTACTTTGTAGATACCAATGCTGTATACAGTATTAATTATAACGAGCATTTTGTGAAAAGAGGGTTGCATCTTCGCTGTGCCTGAAGATTTTGCACTTCAGGAAATCCTGTTTGCTAAGGAGTTGCCAATTTTTTTGAGCTTCATCGTAACGTCATTGAAAAATACAAAGGTGGAAAACGCTTTGAAATGGACCTGAACTCAAAGGGAAGATTTGCAACATCTAAAAATATGTACCTTTTGTCTGGAATTCTTGCTGGAAAATAGGACTTCTTGTACAGTATGTGAGGGTGCCTAGGCACTTCTTTGCCTACAGCCTCAGCTGTATGTACCATAAATCTTTAGTTCTGCAGCCTTCAACTGTTAATCTTGCCATCGCCGCCTCCCCTATCTCCTATCCGGCCCCTTTCAGGACACCAGCGGATGGATTCCAATGCAGAGGCCTGTTTTTTTGAAACACCAATTAGAGCCAGAGACTCTAGTAGGCTTCAATATGGGGTGGGCTCAGGTCGGGCTCGGGTCTCAGAGAGTGCGAATATTCGCTGTTGTAACACCGATCTTCCCTCCGGCCAATTGGCTGAAAGGACAGGCGGTCCTATTGGACGCCTAGGAAGAGGAGGGGAGTAGCTTGGAAGCTGCCATGAAGGAGAGAACTCAGAGCCGAGCCACTGCACTACACTGCTGCCACTAGCCACGATGGGGTAAGTGCCAGACCAAACGCTTGCCACCCACCCGCCCCTCCAAAAAAAACACCAGCCGACACATTTCAAGGTTCACACGGTACCCTACCAAAAGTCTTCAAGCATTAAACCTAAAAGGACTCTTCTTACCTGGTTCTTGTGTAGAGAGACTGGGAAACTACTTTATGACACTCAGGAATAGAACAGCGGGGCCCGTCAGAGGTCTGTATGCTACAACACTGCTGATTGACTGCAGCCATTAATCGACAAACATTTTCTAACCTTCCCAATCGACAGAAGCTGATCTAACATTTGGCTTCTGCCGAGCAGGGACTCACACACATGGATCAATATTTGGCCAATCCCTGCTGATCTTCGATACCATAATTACAGCAGAAAGCAAAGTTTCAGAGCCACGCATGACCCCTTTATCAGGCATGTGTCACATGCCTGAAGAAGGGGTCCTGTGTGGCTCCGAAACGTTGCTTTCTGCTGTAATTATTGGATCCCTGATTAAAGCTTTGGACCCATTTTTAGAGATTCTGGTGTGTTGGTGATATCACTTTCTTTGACTATACACGGTTCCAGCTGGTGGTCTCTTCAGCGCCCATTTATAGATATAGCCATCACTACAGGAATGTGTGCAATGTGAATATTGCATTGGATGCCTCCATACAGAGACACAGTGCAGTATAAGTCATGGTAAGTGAGTAGTGGTGAAAAGATCATCAGCAAGGAGACCACAGGCAATATCAGTGACCAGTTCTTTGCCCTCTACCTCCACTTTTGAGCACAGCTTCCAGAATTATGTTTTTCAGAATCCAGTGTGTTAAAACAATGCTCACGTATGAATATTCTTCCTCTACAATGCCATTTATTTGTATTAGAGATCTACAGCACAAACATGGCCAAATATAGGCAAAAATTGTTTAGCTTCTGATTTGTTGGTATCTGAACAATTCATAACGCTAAAGGGCAGGGGTGTCCAAACCCTTTAAACCAGTGGTTCTCAACCTGGGGGTTGCGACCCCGTTGGGGGTCAAATGATGATTGGCCAGGGGTCACTGAATCCTGGGCTGTTCTTGAAACCCGCACTGCCAGCCTTTTTGTGGCTGCCCAGCAGGGCTGTCTCTGGAGCCTGTGGTCGCCCAGCTGGGCTCTTCCTGGAGTCTGTGCCACCCACTCAGCCTCTTTGCAGCCGCCCATTCATTTCACGGCATGGCTGGGGGGCAGAGACTACAGATCAGCTGACTGGTGAGGAATGTGAAGTGGGAGAGGTTGAAGGAGACCCTATCCCCTGATTTTGGGATAGGTGTCACTGCTGTGAGACACCACAAAGTCGGAGACACAGTTATTAACATGAGTAACATGATTATAGTTGCCATTAAAAGTCCCCACTACAGTTCTCAGATCAGCAGATGACCTTTATCAACAGTTGGCTCATCAGAACTCTCCCCAGCACTGCCACTCATCCCATTACCCCCACCCACCAAGGAGTAAGAGAATGAATAAAAATAGAGAATACATGGAATGGAGAGGAAAAGAGGGGGAGAAACAAAGAAAAATGGAAAGAACGAACAAGAAAGACAGCTGGGAGAAGAAAACAAGAAATTAGGATAGAGAGAGAAATAAAAGGGAAAGAAATGAGAACAAAGAGAAACACGAGAACATCCCAAAATGTACCCGGTCCCTAAGGGGTTATAATATTGTACGAGTGGAAGGGACTCGGGGAGCGCCAAATGTCCGTAGGTTAGGGGCGCAAATTACTTGCCTTGGGTGCTGACAATGATAGGGGTCCCTACAACTGTTGAAATTTTATCAAGGGGTCACGGCGCTAAAAGGTTGAGAACCACTGCTTTAAACCAAGGGCCAGTTTACTATCTGTGGTCAGTGGGAGTAAAAAAAAATTACATAGTGCCAGTGGCCCCATTATTGGTGTCAGGGGGAGGAGTAAATCCCCATCATTGGTGTCCGTGGAGGGAATTGTTCCCCCTTTGTTGTTGTCAGTGGAAGGAATAGTGCCCCATTGTTGGTGTGAGTGGAAGGAATAGTGCTCCATCACTGGTGTCAGTGGGAAGAATAGTGCCCTGTCATTGGTCTCAGTGGATGGAATAGAATAATTCTGCCAGATGTAGGGAGTGAATGCTGCTGTATCCAAATCTGCATTTTTGCAGTGCATCAAATGTCCTCTACAACTAGTCATAGATTTTATTGAACAGTCAGATGTGCGTACATGACCAGACAGAATTTATCTAAGAGATTTGATACTATTTGGAAGCTGTGTCTTGACCATATGGATACGGGACTGAGTTAGGCAGTTTCCCATTGTTTTAAATGGTAATGGGGGTGGGTTAAAAACACCAGACAAAAAAAGAGAACCAGCTCTCTTTTTTCCCCACTGGGAAAACTGGTGGACTTTTGCCCGGCAGTTTTTGGCAGTTTTCCTATGGAAAAAACTGCGATAGAGCATACATATGGCCGGTATTCCCGACCAAAGCTCCATCGCAGACCGAGCAAGTTCTCGGCTTTCCCCTCAGGATTTCCCACGGGAACTTTTCCCGTCAGAAATCCTGCACGTGTGTACGGGGCATGAGAGTCGGAGAACAAAAAAAAAAAAAATATTCTGAACCGAATGGAGTACTAAAATATTTACCAGTGCCCATGAAATGCTGTCTGATCTGTGCCAAAGAAATGAAGCCTTACCAGTGCCATAAATGCAGCCTTACCAGTGCCATAAATGCAGCATTACCTGTGCCATAAATGCAGCCTTACCTGTGCCTTAAATGCAGCCTTACCAGTGCCATAAATTTAGCCTTGCCAGTGCCATAAATGCAGACTTACCAGTGCCTAAATGCATGTGTGTATGGGGTATGAGAGTCGGAAAATAAGAAAAAAATATTCTGAACCGAATGGAGTACTAAAATATTTACCAGTGCCCATGAAATGCAGTCTGATCTGTGCCAAAGAAATGCAGCAATACCTGTGCCATAAATGCAGCCTTACCTGTGCTTTAAATGCAGCCTTACCAGTGCCATAAATGCAGCCTTGCCAGTGACACAAATGCAGCCTTACCAGTGCCATAAATGCAGCCTTACCTGTGCCTTAAATGCAGCCTTACCAGTGCCATAAATGCAGCCTTACCAGTGCCATAAATGCAGCCTTGCCAGTGACACAAATGCAGCCTTACTAGTGCCATAAATGCAGCCTTACCAGTCCCATTAATGTAGCCTTACCTGACATGCTCAGATCCGCCTGACAGAAGACAAAGCAGCCGCCGCGGTTGTACTCCATTTGGCTGCTCAGGCTGCTCTGTCTTCTGCCTCAGCAACAGTGCAGCAACAGTATCAGGCCCAGACGGGAGATCGCCTGGCGCTCGCAGGGGCTTGGGATGTCTGTCTTCCGCTCTCTTGCCTCTGTTCTGGTACTAACATGTGGGGGGAGCGGTGCCTGGTGTATATTCCATAAGACGCTGAGAAATTTTCCCTCATATTTTTATAAAGTGCCTTATGAAGCGAAAAATTTGTTATATAGCGCCAACGGTTTGCGTAGCTCTTTACATGAGGTCAGACAGTACAGTTACAATACAATTAAATACAAGAGGAATCAGAGGGCCCTGCTCGTTAGCACTTACAATCTAGGAGGGATACAAAAGTGTAATAACTGTGGGGGATGGGCCGATGGAGAAAATAAAAGAACAGTTGTTAGGTGGAGGCAGGGTAGGCTTCTCGGTGGGGAAAAGTTTTCAGGAATCGCCTAAAAGTAAATAGATTTGGAGGCAAGGGGCCCTTTAATGGTTATTGGTTTTGCTATGGGGCCCCATCACACATAATTATGACTTTGCTTCAGACACTGAAATGAGATCAAGCAGTGCAGAGCTCCAATCTCTGATAATCATTGACTCGTCTTTCAAAACAGTTCGACGTTCAAAAGCAGTCAAGGTTAGCAAATATAATATTGGCTGGATTAAGAATGCATTAAACATTACTGAGATTGAAGAATAGGAAATCCAGATGTTGAGAGAACAGCAGTGAAAGTGCTGCATAAATATGACAGATCTTTGGATGGCACCAAAACACGAATGTTCATCAAGTCCATTTTTATGCTTTTAATCTGGTGATCCTGACGATAACTTACTTCCTGCCCTAGTGTGACAACACTTTGTAATGTATCTATAGTAGAGTTGTCACCCTAGGGCAGGACATGCCTTAGGACTACAGAGCACCTTGTCCCTCTTGAATATGGTGGTTCAGTAGTTCACAGAAGTTAAAGCGGACTTCCACAAATGTTTGTGTTTATTAAAAGTCAGCAGCTACAAAAAGGGTAGCTGCTGACTTGTAATAAACACACACTCACCTGTCCCACGATCAGGTCTGGACTGGTCAAAAATTTGGCCCTGGACTTCATCCAGACTGATCCACTTTAATTTTGCGAACACGCACAAAAACAGTATATAAACTAGACACGTTACAGGAGATGGTCAGAGACTGCAGACATACTACAACAGATGGTCAGAGACTGCAGATATACTACAGGAGATGGTCAGAGACTGCAGACATACTACAGGAGATGGTCAGAGACTGCAGACATACTACAGGAGATGGTCAGAGACTGCAGACATACTACAGGAGATGGTCAGAGACTGCAGATATACTACAGGAGATGGTCAGAGACTGCAGACATACTACAGGAGATGGCCAAAGATTGTGGACATACTACAGGAGATGGTCAGAGATTGTGGACATACTACAGGAGATGGTCAGATACTGCAGACATACTACAGGAGATGGCCAGAGATTGTGGACATACTACAGGAGATGGTCAGATACTGCAGACATACTACAGGAGATGGTCAGAGACTCGGGGCTGACACTGAACATCGGCCCACTGAGGGATCGTCTCACTCGGAATCTCCTGGTAGTCCCAATGGCCAGTCCATCCCTGCCCACGTTCCAGCGATGTGGCCACCCAAACTCTCAGTTCTCTTCCTCTCCTCTCCGCGGCTCCAGTATTGCACAGCTAGGTGTTCACTGAGCAAGCGCGAGTTGCGCAGCGCCTCCCCATCTTCTGGGACACGTCACCGAAGATTGCAAGGAGAGAGAGGGAGAGGAGAAATTCCACTCAAGCCGCCTAGACAGCCCGAGCAGAAGTTGGAGCAGGTACCTGTCTAAACTAGTGCTTAAAGGGGTTGTATAGATTTTTTTTTTTAAATAACAAACGTGTTATACTTACCTCCACTGTGCAGTTCGTTTTGCACAGAGTGGCCCATTCCTGCTGTTCTGGGGTCCCACAACGGCTGTCTCCCCACTAAATCTAGCCCCCTCTGGGAAGCTCTTTCCCGAGGGGGTTAGCTTGCGGGCACACTCCCGTGTCATACAGTTGGCGTCCATAGGTGCCAACTGTATAACCCGGTGACGCCCCCCCTCTGGAGGCCGCGTCATTGGATGTGATTGACAGCAGCGGGAGCCAACGGCTGCACTGCTATCAATCTATCCAATCAACGGTCATACTCAGTGGAGAAAAGGACACCGGGGGACACACACAGCAGGTGAACGGGCTCAGGTAAGTGAAATGGGGGGGCTCAAGACAGCGAGGTGTTTTTTCACCTTAATATATAGGATGCATTAAGGTGAAAAAACACGAACCTTTACAACAGCTTTAAAGTGGAACATCCCCTTTTGGATGGAGCTCTGCTTTAACTAAAAAAATTATCTCTTACACTGCAAGGGGTAATAGCTTGTTTTGTCTAGGGAAGAGAAGAAACAGTTTTATTTACCTGATCCTCTGCTCCCCCAGCAGATGGCGCTCTTCAACCCTTCGACAGTGGACTGTCCCTTGGGGCCATCACATCCAATAGCCCTGTTTTGGTCTTGATGATCCTGGAGAGCGGGGGAGAAGACGCTGTAGACAGGAACGGAGGATTTTTTTTGTTTTTTATTTCCCTAGACCTAGTAGTCAACCCTTGAATTGCAGGCATAGCCCCACTGCGAGGGATAATCTTTGAATTGCCCGGAGTTATACTTTAAGAAGTGAATGCGTAGGATTATTTTTGGAAACAAAAGACATGGTTTAGTGTCACTTTAAGCAGCAAATAGCAACCTAAAAATTCTCTCTGCCACACCAAGTACTGTATGCAAATATTTTGTGTAATTAAACCCATAAAAAAATATTGCAGAGAAAGATTTCCAAAAACCTGGAAAGCATTTCAAGCCACTTTTTCTTTGTCATTCAGAAACATCTTTGTATTGAAAACTCTTTGATCCTTGCTTACCATCGAGAAATTGTGGTCAAACGGTACAAAGCTCGGGTACGTTGGCTCTTCTGGGCAAAGTTAGCATTGCTATTGTTCCATAAATGTGTGTGCTATAAGGTTGCTATGCCTTTGGAATGACCCCGCTTGCCGTAAATGCTTTATAAAATAATAGTAGATGTTTCATAAAAATAATAATAGTCACCTGGAAACAGAATACCCCATCGGGAAATGCGGGTCGGGAAATTTCTATGTAACAATGACTGATGCTTTGATGAGCTTGAAACTAGGGAACGGCAGGGCTGGACTGGGACAAAAATTTGGCCCTGGACTTCATCCAGACTGGCCCACTTTGACAGGTCTCTCCCATGGTGGCCGGACAACTCCCGTACCCCCGCCCCCCCTGGCCATCCAAGCCCCCTCTCTCCTTTCACTAGCTATTCTACTTTATTAGAGTATAACGGCTGGTACTGGTACTCGTATAGGCAGTACCAGTGGAAAAGCTAGACATTATTTCACCCGTGGCAAAGAATCAGTTCGATGCCCCCCCCTTATGGAACAAGATTAGGCAGAAGCCATAGCTGTTGAGTCAGCTGTCTGTCCCCTCCCCCATGCTCCTCTGTTGTCCCCCCTGCTCCTCTGGTCCTCCCCCTGCTTCTCTGCTCCCCCCAGGTGAGCGCTGCGGGGAGGGAGAGGTGAGCACTGCGGGAAGGGAGAGACAAAGAAGCGAAGGGGGGCGGCAGTCTGCTGTCACTGAAGCCGGCCCACTGAGCCATCGGCCCACAGGGAAACTCCCTGTAGTCCCAATGGCCAGTCCATTCCTGGGGAACGGTGCACTTGGGCAACCCATTATACAAACAACTTAGAAGGTCCCTGAATCAAGCCACCTAGAAAAAAATAAAAAATAAAAAATAAGTAAACTGTTTCACCTCCCGAGGTTTTTGTTGTATTCATTTGCAAATACACGTGGAGGTCACAAGACACCTCTTGAGTCTCTAAACTATTAGACCTATAAAGCAATGCATAAACAGAAGAACAAAGTATTTTTTTTTCTTTTTTGGAAATCAGTGGCCAAAACCCTGTGAACAAAAATATTTGAAACTGGGACACAGTATTATTCCAACCTGCAAAAGGAAGGGCCTCAACCTCCGATCCCCTTGGGAAGGAAGATTCCTGACAAGGGAAAAGTACCCTTCTCTTTAAGGACATGCCGCAGCCTATCCACCAAGAACTTGGTAAGGGTTTTCCTGAAGAGAGGCACTCGATGGGAAGAGCAAATAGACCCCAAAAGCCAAAGACACTCTCCTCTACATTAGGGCAAGCCCCAAAATACCTGTGCCCTCCATCTCTGTGAGTCAAAAAACAACATACCACATGTAGCCGGGTACTGTCTGCAGGCTGTGTCCTCTTGTGCCACTCTCTCTCTCCCCACCCTCACTCAAATCCCCCTGCCGAGTGTGCTGTTGAACTGTGTGTGCAGAGTGGTACAGTGGCGAGATGTGTATGCCAGCTTGTTTCATCCTTCGCTCACGCCCTCCTCCTTTTTGCTGTACAGTGACAGATAGAGTTGTGTGTGCTTGGCCAGCTTCTCCCCATCCCACTGGGGCTGAGCTGTTATAATTCCTCCCCTGCCATTGTATTGTGTTAGAGTGGATGGTGTACAATTGCCCACTCGCCTCCACTTCTCCCGCCACCTTCGTTCTGGCAGGAGGATCAAATCAAATCAGGGGCAGGTGTGGAGCAGCTTCTAAGGATCATGGAATATGTAGTCTTTAAAGGGGCAATGCTTAATACATATGTATGAAGGCTATAGGCTGCAGAACTACAATACCCCAAATCCCCTGCACACCAGGGGAGGATAGGACAGTTTTGTCATGGGAAAACCACTGGATCTCATAGCAGTCCAGAGCTTGGATAGAGAGAGTGAATACCTTATCCCGGGGTGTCAATACCCACTCACAACAGAGTGCTAAGAGACTGAGCTACCTTGGGCCTATTGTGTGCAGGGACCTGAGGATGTGCAGACCCATCGCTAGGGTGTCTGTGCCCACACCAGGACCCCAGGACTGAGATGCTGAGAATTCTCCTGCGATGCCAGAACCCAAGGATGGAGAGACCTGCTGCTGTGTGTGTGTCTACACCAGAGGTGATAGACTGAACCCTCTGGATCTGACTTCAGAGGACTGCAGACCGCCAAGTGATCTGGACCAGTTTTCTGTGTACCACAAGGGATGAACTGACCATCTGTGTTTATCCCAACATTGACAAAGTTAAAGCAATTGAGACTGCCCCTATTCAGCGGCCCACTTTCCATTTACTGTACACACACCTAAAGGGACAGATACACGTGCACCACCTACAGAAAAGGCCCCAACATAAGCTAGCCAACATTAACATTTAGGTGCCAGGTACTTTGCAATCACTTTCAAAGGCTACAGCTGCTAGTGGCTGATTTTTTGCGTACTGTTTTAGAGTTGTAGCATACTAACGTTACCCAGGTAAAGCAGCTTTCAACCTACAACCAGACGTGTCTGTGGGGACCTGCAGTGTAGGTGCCTGTGATAAATATGTGCATAAAATAAAAAAAAAGCGTGAATTGCTATACCCAAGGCAGGTCTTCGGGCCAGTATAAAAATTGTTCTGGACTTGCCATAAGTGTGGAAAAAAAGCAATAAGTGACGTGACCTAGTCATAGTGCAACTCAGTGGGGTCCGAAAATCCATAGTGTTATTCCAGCACCCCTGGGATACCACCTCAAGGAGGAACATCACTGGGAGAGCTCCTTTCACCTCCCTGTCCCTGATTAGATAAATATAGCCCCACTCTTACCCGAAAGGCGATAGCACTTAGGAAGAATTCCGCATGCAACTGGGAATGAGTCTGGAAATCAGGCCAGATTCAGCTCGGGAGGAAAGGATTCACCCCCCGGGTGCCTACCTTGTTACATCAAGAATTACTGACTGATTAATTAGCTCCAGGGTTGCCAAGCTGTTAGTCTCCACACAGCCGCTCCAGTGGTCCAGAGATTTAAAATCCCAACTCCTTTATCTTTACTTTGTCAGCACTTGCAGAACGGACCAGATTTGGGTAGTGCTGTCAATGCGCTGGCAATTACCATTTAGAATCAATCTGGTCCATGCTGGAAGTGCTGACGGAGAAGAGCATGGATATTTTTAATCCTTGGATCACTGGAGTGGCTGTGGGTGTGCTAACAGTGCAGCAATCCTGGAGGTAAATACAACTGTGACCAGTGTAGTCGTGGCGAGGCTGTCCGTGTAAGTTCCCCTTTATATTTTTTCTCTAAAAGTGAACAAATAATTTAAGACAAAACTATTATGTTGCGCTTTGTTTAGGGTGGAGAGGGATTAGTGATCAAATTAGCAAAAAATCCATGTGTAAATCAATCCAAACCTCAACGTAAATCCAAGAGGAGTGAAGGTGAAGATAACACCACAAAAACTTCCACCACCGCATGCAAGATGGACTCTCACCTTGATGCTTTGACCTGAAACAGGTCTCAAAGCTTATCAACAGTTGTCAAAGTACAGCCAATCCTCGGATGGAACAATGGATCATGGATGGCCCCCACATTCAGGGCGCATAGGAACCATATAGGAAAGAACACACAGACACGGATCTAATGCTCTCCGTATGGAACTATTTAATGCTCATGCATGCTCATTCAGCAGGGTTCTCCTGCCTTGGCTCAAGTCTTGGCCAACCACCTGCCTTATCTCCTTGTCTTCACTGGCGGAGTGATCTTCCTCCGCTCCCCACCCAGTAGTAGCCGGGGCCCGGAGAGTAAGACTTGACAGACTGTAAGGCGGGCGGCAGCGGCGACAGGCAGAGAGTCGCTGATTGCCACCATTACTAGTATAAAAAAAAATGTCTGCGAATTTCATTCTAAAAACCTACGTGTTGTACGTCACCGCGTTTGAGAACAACGAGATTTGGTCTTGACAGTGTGTACGCAAAGAAAGCTTGTCAAGATTCTCGACAAGCCTAACAAGGAACTCGTCGAGGAAAACAATGTTTCATTTAGGACGAGTTCTTAAAAGTGAAAGTGAAAGAAAATCCCACATTTTGTGTTGTGTCCAAAACAGGAATAGAGGGGAATCTTTCAATTAAGGACACTATTTCTGGTGATAACCAGGGATTCTCTTATGTTGGAGGGATTTCCTCCCAGTTATGTGAATAAAAGGGGCAGAGATAGGGATAGGCCATGGCCATATTTGGTCCAAGATACTTACCCCTTTGTTTTTATTTAGCTGCAGAGACTATAACATGTCATTTGCAGTGAGTACAGTGACTGGATTGGAGGTGGCCATTAGGGATGCGCAGAACACATATATTTTCCACTGAATTATATATACTACACTGACTGCACTATATATTCTCCACTGTATTATATATACTACACTGACTGAACTATATACTCTGAACTGTATTATATACACTATACGGACTGCACTATATACTCTGAACTGTATTATATATACTGTACGGACTGCACTATATACTCTGTACTGTATTATATATACAATACAGACTGGACTATATACTCTGAACTGTATTATATATACTGAACTGAGTGCACTATATATTTTGAACTGTATTATATATACTATACTGACTAAACTATATACTCTGAACTGTATTATATACACTATACGGACTGCACTATATACTCTGCACTGTATTATATATACTATACAGACTGCACTATATACTCTGAACTGTATTATATATACTATACTATACATTAGGGGCCAGATTCAGATACAATTAGATTATCGTAGCGTTTCCCAAATACACTACGCCGCCGTATTTTACCTGGCTCTACGTGGAATCCAGGTAGATTTTGTCCAGTAAACGATGGCGGCGTAGTGTATTTCTCCCGGCGCAATCCATATACGCGATTAGGGGGCGTGAAGCATTTAAAATAGGCGCGTTCCCGCGGCGATCGAACTGCGCATGCTCCGTTCCCAAATTTCCCGCCGTGCATTGCGCGAAATCACTTCGTTACGTCATTTTTTCTTGAGTAGCGTCGTTTACGGACATTCCTATTCCCGAACGAGTAAAAAATCGAAGCCCGAAGCCGCCGTATCATGGTTTGAGGATTCAAACTAGTGATAATATCCCCAAAAATATATAAAAAATATATATTTTTCCTCAGTTTGGGCCGATACGTATTCTTCTGCCTATTTTTGGTAAAAAAAATCGCAATAAGCGTTTATCGATTGGTTTGCGCAAAATTTATAGTGTTTACAAAATAGGGGATAGTTTCATTGCATTTTTCTTAATAATTTTTTTTTACTACTAATGGCGGCGATCAGCGATTTTTTTTGTGACCGCGACATTATGGCGGACACATCGGACAATTTTGACACATTTTTGGTACAATTGTCATTTTCACAGCAAAATGCTATATAAATGTATTGTTTACTGTGAAAATGACAATTGCAGTTTGGGAGTTAACCACTAGGGGCGCTGTAGGGGTTAAGTGTGACCTCATATGTGTTTCTAACTGTAGGGGGGCAGGGCTGGACGTGTGACATCATTGATATCAGGGAACACAAGATCAATGACAGCGCCACAGTGAAGAACGGGAAGCTGTTTTACACACAGCTCTCCTCGTTCTTCAGCTCCGGGGACCGATCGCGGGACTCCATCGGCGATCGGGTCCGCGGGTCCCCGTTGCCACGACCCACGGCTGGGCACTTAAAGAGGACGTACAGGTACGTGCTTGTGCCCAGCTGTGCCATTCTGCCAACGTATATGTGCAGGAGGCGGTCCTTACGTGGAGCCAGTCCGAAGCTCCAAGACTGCGCCCACAGGACCCGTGGACCTGATTGCCGCCGGTGTCCCGTGATGGGTCACTGGAGCTGAAGAACTGGGAGAGGTGAGTGAAAAACACACCTTCCCCATTCTTCATTGTGGCAGTGGCAGTGATGGTCTGTTCCCTGATATAGGGAAAGACTATCACTGACGTCACACGTCTAGCCCCGCCCTCTAAAGATAGAAACACACATGAGGACACACTTAACCCCTTAAGCGTCCCCTAGTGGTTAACTCTTAAACTGCAATTGTCATATGAGTTCACAGTAATCAGTGCATTTTTATAGCACTTTTCGCTGTAAAAATGACAATGGGCCCAAAAATGTGTCAAAATTGTTCGATGTGTCGGCCATAATGTCGCAGTCACGAAAAAAAAATCGCTGATCGCCGCCATTAGTAGTAAAAAAATTATTATTAATAAAAATGCCATAAAACTATCCCCTATTTTGTAAACTCTATACATTTTTTTGCAAACCAATCGATAAATGCTTATTGCGATTTTTTTTTTACCAAAAATAGGTAGATGAATACGTATCGGCCTAAACTTAGGAAAATTGTTGCTCTATTTTTGTTTATAGCGCGAAAAATAAAAACCGCAGAGGTGATCAAATACCACCAAAAGAAAGCTCTATTTGTGAGGAAAAAAGGACGCCAATTTTGTTTGGGAGCCACATCGCACGACCGTGCAATTGTCAGTTAAAGCGACGCAGTGCAGAATCGCAAAAAGGGGCAAGGTCCTTAATCTGCATAATGGTCCGAGTCTTAAATGGTTAATAGCGCAAAAAAAAACACAGTGTTGATCAAATACCACTAAAAGAAAGCTCTAATTTGTGGGGAAAAATAAATGATTATATAGAAAATTATAAAGATACAAAAAAGGTTTTACCTGGAGATACACTTTAATAAAAAAGTTTACTATGGTTCATGCATACTCATTAAACTATAAACTGGTGTAAAAGGGCAACATCCCTTTAAGAAATATCGCAAAAAAAAAGTTTCCTGGACTCCAGTTACTGTATATTCGCCATATTTCACTCTGGAGCCCCCTTCTGAAAATCCCTGGTAGGGAGGTAGGTATGTCATTGTATTTGCAGGATAGACCTGCACCTCCCTCCTCCCAGCACCCCATTGCAGCTCCTCTGTGCACCTTCATGATTATGAATATACATATCAGCTTGATGGATGAATAATTATATAGATACATATTACATAGATCGTTATAAAGATACATACATAAAAAAATACGTTTTGCTTATTAGGAGATACAGTTTAATAAAAAAAAATATGGTTATTAGGAGATACAGTTTAATAAAAAAAAATGGTTATTAGGAGTTACAGTTTAATAAAAAAAAATGGTTATTAGGAGATGCAATTTTATAAAACGTTTTGATTATTAGGAGATACAGTTTAATAAAATGTTTTGCTTATTAGGGGATACAGTTTAATAAAAAGTTTTGCTAATTAGGAGTTACAGATTAATAAAAAAAAATGGTTATTACAAGATACAGTTTAATATTTAAAAAAAATGGTTATTAGGAGTTACAGTTTAATAAAAAGTTTTTGCTTATTAGGAGATACCATTTTTTAAAAAGTTTTGCTTATTAGGAGATACAGTTTAATTTAAAAAAAATGGTTATTGGGAGATACAGTTTAATAAAAAAAATGGTTATTAGGAGATACAGTTTAATAAAAAACATGGTTATTGGGAGATACAGTTTAATAAAAAAAATGGTTATTAGGAGATACGGTTTAATAAAAA